>SJYA01002913.1:59471-140157 GCA_006410615.1 Neotragus moschatus
ATCTTTTTTTTTTTTTTTTTTTTTTTTTTTTTTTTTTTTTTTTTTTTTTTTTTTTTTTTTTTTTTTTTCAGAAAAATCCTCCCTTTTCTAAAGACTGCAGTGAGTTTTGTTTTGTTTCATTTTGTTTTAATCTGCCAGGGTGTTCAGAAAAGTCCAAGTCCAGTTACAGGTGTTTTTACCTAACATAGGAAAACATGTATCATAATATTTGACAGGGTGCAGAGCTGAGGCTGCATGAGCTTGGGTGGCTTCCAAGCAGAATGGGTCAGAAATTGATGGAAGCAAATCTGGGCCTCCTCACTCTGGGGCCTAGCGTGAAGCCTCCCTGAAGCTCTCCTGCCCACTGCTGACCTGCTCCTGGCATGACACCTTTGCACCTAATAAACCAGGGCCGTGGAGCATGTGTGGTCCTAGGTCATCCTGCTGAAGTAGAGGACTCAGCCGAAGACCAGTTATTTGTAAGCTGGATGAGTTACCGCCAGCCTCCCCACTGCAAAAAGATTTGGCACGACTTCCAAAGCTCATCTGTGTGTCTCTGAAGGGAGCGTCTGCACCCCAAGTGGAGTTTTGCAGCATCAACACCACGTTCGTGTTAAGTTTTTCTTTATAACGGGAAGGAAGGGAAGGCAAACACTGAGATGGCATAATGCTGGTGGGTGCGGTCCGCTAGCCAGGCTGGGGTCCTGGCTCTGACAGGGGCCCACTGCACGTTGTTTCAAGGAGCTGGAGCAGTCAGAATTACTGTTGGATACTCAAGTGGCTGACTCAAGTGATGGATGTTATATCTGGGGTTTGGGGAACCCTAAGAAAATAACAGGATTAGTCTCCATCCGCACATCCTGGGGATGAGCGAAACACCCCGAGCAAGGCCCGGTACGGACACTGAACACATGTTGAGGCCCCTGTGACGAGGATCCTGGAAGAAAAACAGGATGTCAAAGATGCCCTGTTTATGGTGACCCTGCAAGGTCAGGGAGGGCCATTGCAGCCCTTCCCAGCCAGCCAGCCAGCCACTGTTCTCTGACCAGTGATGGAAGAGTGGAGGTGGCAGGGGCGCCAGTGGCAGTGGGGCAGAACCCCCTGCCGGGAGGCCACAAACACCCCTCTTGGCCAAAAGAGCCCAGATTGGGAGAGGGTGTGGCAGGTTTGGGTGGGCTGGGGCTGCCCTGGGTCATCAGGTTAGTGTCCTTTCCGGGGTGAGGATGTGTCCCGTTCGAGATACAGCAGGCCAGTTTTCGCATAGCCCCGTCTCCTTGGGGTCCTTCTTACCATGAGGCTGCCCCATCTTTCCTTGCCCTCTCCTTTCCGGAGGGGAGGAAGTTCCGAAGAGGAGGCCTGTGGAAATTGGGCTCACCTGCCCAGCAGAGCTGGGAAACAACCTGCTGCAACCAGGTGGTGCTGTTTCCGCTTACTTTGGGGCTCCAGCGTTTCCCTGTCCTTTTTGATATCTCTTCGAAGTGAGCACGTCCTCAGGCTGCTGGCGAGATGTACAAATGCTGTCTTGCGTGTGGCCAGGCCTGCTGTCTCTCTCTCCCCTGCCCAGGCCTTTGAGCCCATGACAGTGAGTGTGCCAGAAGAGAAATTAGAGAAATTGGCGCCAGCGGGCTGCTCTCATAGATGGAAACCCAGCGTTTTGCAGTGTGGCTTTTTCATTTTTTTCCCCTCACTGTCACGCAGCCTAGGAGGTGGAAGGGATTGGGGGAGGATCAGAGTCGCTTTGCCATCTGCCAGGGCTTTTTCCCAGTTACCTTGAGGCCTTCTTGGCATTTTGGGGTCAGAAGTGCTGTTTAAGTCACAGCCTGGGGTCCCGGGGCTGTGCCCCCAGGCAGTGCTTTTGGCTCAGTTCCTCTGTAGTCAGTCAGGCTTTTCCCAGAGCTTTGGCTTTGGGGGACCAAGCCCTCTTTGGGGAGTCATATTGGTTTCAACAGAGCTTGTCCCAAAGTTTAATACATACTGATCAGGACGAGGGGGCGCTTCCCTGTGCCTCTAGGTTCTGCACAGGGATTTGCACTTTCTTTCCTTCTCACTTTTAAGTTTTCAGTATTTCTCATTTAAAAAAAAAAAAATTTTTTTTTAACTGGTAATTATTTTTTTAGAGATTCTAATGGAATCTTCGGTTAAGGGACATGTGAGTGAAGACGAAACATTCTGAAGTTTAATGGCTGCAAATATGTATATTGTCTCGTTTTTGAACATTCCGACTATACACAGCCCTTGTAAGCGTGGGATTCCCAGCTTTCGGTTTCGCTGTGAACCCTGTGTCTTGGAACCTACAGCTGGAGGACCCCGGTCCCGTCTGTGGTGGCGCTTCCCAGGGCCCTGTCTGTACGTTTGAGGAAATGCTTTAATGCTCCTCTGTGGGGCCCCCGTGCAGATAACTACCGCCCTCTGCATTACTGCACCCGACGGCCCTGGTGGGCTCCGTAACACCTTAATCCATGGGAGTATGGGAGAGGATCCACGAGCTCTGAGCGAGGCCAAGCCTGCTAAAATCAGTGCGTCCCTTGCAAACAGATTTAAAGGCAAACCTGCCTCAGATGCAGCCTCCTCCCTCCCGGCTCTGCTTCGTAACACTGGGGTTTAGTTGCTGACCTCTGTCGCCGTCTTAAAAATGCTCCATTCTAGGCTACACACATGGGCTGTATTTCTGTGGCCGTGGTTTTTCCAGGCAGTACGAAAGGGCCTGTGTTGTCTGATAATACGGGAGAGAATCCGTTTGGGCTTGAGCAGTGCTAATGACTCGTTTGATTTGTAACCAGAGTCATCTCGGAGCCAGATTTCAATTTCGGCAAAGTGTCGGGCTGCAGACCTGGCCCATCTCTCGGGCACTTCTTGCTCTAGAACTATGCGTGAGGCTTTTTCTTTCTTATCCCACTTGCTGTTCACATTTAATTTGTTCTTAGCCGTGTGCCGTGGATTACCATTTCATCAGGGCGGATTAAGGTTGCGTCGACATTAGAGCAGTCTTTTTCTATTTTTCCTCCTGTCACTTTCAGGCGATCCTGGTCTGGGGTTGGGGGGGCACCTTCCGGAGGGGGAGGTGGGCTCATCCCAAAAGTGCCCTGGTGAGGACGGGGGAGGTAAGCCAGGGCTTCAGTGTGAAAAGAATTCCCAGTCACAGGTCCGGAGGCCTGGATGGAGCCCGCAGCCGGCTTCATCAGTCCAACGAGATGTCACGTGGAACGAAAGCTTTAGGGTTTATTTAGCTCCTAATCCGCTCGCTCAGAGAGCGGAGGTCCATGTGAGTGCTCCAGCCAGGGGGGGCGGGGGTGCCCGGCCGGCTGGCTGCAGCCTCCTTTCTGGGACTGAACCGTAGAGAAAAGACCTCTGGTGCTGCCGCTGGAGAGAGAGGCAAAGTTACCGCAAGTGTTTTGTCTGTCTACTAAGGTTTCGGAGAATTAATAATTCAGGCCGTACTTTGAAATCGAAAACCCCCAGTTGGTCCTTCCTGCCGTCTCAGAAGGGTTAGAATACAGCCAGGTCTGGTTCGGATGCATGTAATTGAAGATTTATAAAGAAAGCCTTCCTCTTCTGCCTCTGGCCGCAGTCTTTTTTTTTTTTTCCTTTTCCAATGCCGGTTCCCAGCAGGCATATAAATGTTGGTCGATCTCAGAGCTGGGATGCAGCTGGGTGGTACGAGGGCCCCTGGGAAGTCGCCGAGGCTCCAGGGAGGAGAAGCTCTCTGACGGATGGAGGCGGAGAGGGCCCTTGGTACCCTGGGCTGCGGGATGTCGCCATGCCCGGGGCAGCTGAGCCCTGCCTCTACCGGGAGGCCTTCTACAGCACAGCGGCTGGCAGGAAGAGCTCCATCCCCGACTTCGCCTTTTACGACAGCAGACAGGCAGTGATGTCGGCCCGCGGGGCCCTGCTGCCGGGGGATTACTACAGTGACCCAGCCGGAGCCGCCCGGGCACCCGGGGAGCCTCCGCACCATCGCCACCCAGGAGCTGGCCAGCCGCTGCCCGGTTACGGAGCGTCGGGCGGCAGGATGATGTGGGAGCCAGTGGCAGGCCGGGCTCCTGCCCTGCAGGACACCGGTCACCTGTACCGGGACCCTGGAGGTAAAATGATCCCCCAGGGGCAGCGATCCCACAGCAGGGCCCCTTCGCCTGCGCGGTACGTCGGGGAGCCGGCCGACAGCAGGTACGGGACAGAGGCGCCCGCCTACCCCACCAGTCAGGTCTACAACGATGCGGTTGAGAGGCTGGTGGATTCTGCCACCTCCAGGCAGGCGGCCCCCACGTGCCTGGTTGTGGACCCTGGAGCACCAGCTGCCTCCAGGATAGGCGTGGGGACCGCCCCCGGCGCCCCACCCCCAGGCTACGGACCACCCCGGGAAGGTGTCCACCCCAGAATGGCTTACGAGAGGTGCGAAGCCGACCCGTCCGCCTTCCAGGGGTCCGGGGCCAGCAAGAGGAACGTGATGCCGGAGTTCCTGGCCCTCCTGCGGGCGGAAGGCGTGGCAGAGGCCACGCTCATGGCCCTGCTTCAGCAAGGCTTCGACTCCCCGGCCGTCCTGGCCACCATGGAGGACGCGGACATCAAGTGCGTGGCACCCAACCTGGGCCAGGCCCGCCTGCTGAGCCGCCTGGCCAGCGGGTGCCGGGCAGAGATGCAGCTGCGCAGGCAGGGCCGGGGGGCACCCCTGCCCCGCACACGCTCCAGCAGCTTCAGCCACCGCAGCGAGCTCCAAGGCGGCTCGTCCGGCCTGGGTGCTGCAGCCCTGCAGCCCCAGCCCCAGGCGGGGCCCCTGCAGGCGGCCTCCCCTCGGGCTGTAGACCCCGCTCACCGCCGCCCCTCCAGTGCGCCGTCCCAGCACCTCCTGGAGACCGCTGCCACCTACTCAGCCTCCGGGGTGGGCGCCCAAGCCGCCCACTTCCCGTCCAACTCCGGATACAGCTCCCCGACCCCTTGCGCCCTGACCGCGCGCCCGAGCCCCGCGTACCCACTGCAGCCCAGCGTGCCCTTGACTCACCCGGGCCCCAGGACTGCCTACTCAACAGCATACACAGTGCCCATGGAACTGCTGAAGCGGGAGCGTGGCGCAGCGGTCTCCCCTGTGCCCAGCCCCCACAGCAGCCCCCAGCTCCTGCGGAAGCCCGGCACACCCCTGGAGCCCCCTGCCCTGCCGCCAGCCAGCCAGAGCCTCCACACGCCTCACTCGCCCTACCAGAAGGTGGCCCGGCGGACAGGGGCCCCCATCATCGTCTCCACCATGCTGGCCCCGGAACCAAGTAATGCGCCTCTCCCTGCCTTTTCCTCGCCGGGGACATTGGGGGGGATGGACGGTGGGGGCCGAGGTCTGAGCAATGGACAGTGGGCCCCTCAGGTTCCTGTTGCCAAACCTGGAGAGACCAACCCACCCCCGACTCAGACCCACCTATACACCCCTTTCTCCAAACAGAGCACCCCAGCCAGCTGGCCAGCACACAGGAGGGTTCTCCTCGGTGAAACTGGTGTGTGTGGTTCAGGCTGACCCACTAAGAATGGCATTACCTTTGTTTTTCTCCAGTTGCGCTCAAGCCGATTTGTGGATTTCCCTTTATGGGGAGGAAGCACAACTGTTTCTGCGCGGGGGGACAATCATTCAGAACAGGATGAAGCCCTCAGCTCACAGGCAGTGACTTTGGAGAATGCTGGGTGTTTGTCCAGCGCCTCCCTGTACAGTGGGCAGCATTCACTTGCCATCAGAAGTGCTTTCCCATGTGGAAATGCCCCTCTGAAGGGTCTACACAGTATCCGAGGGTAGGGTTAATCACTTCCGAGCTAAAGACGGGTGTGCTTCCAGACTTGTGTGTTAAACAAAGATGTTGAAATCCCTTAGAACTCCCTGTTTCAAAAACAGACTCAGTCTTGCCTGTTGGAAAACACAGTTGGGGATTCTGCTTGCTTGTAGGGAAGAATGTATTTCTGTGTGGAGGAAAGAGAGAATGGTCCTAGCTTGTTCTCTTCAAACCATGAGCCAAGTGGAATTGAGTGCGTGTGTGTCCCCGGGCACTTGGATAGAGTTCCAGGTGGCCCCCCCCAGCGGAGCCGTGCTTCAGAATTGTCATTTCGACCCTAGAACCCTTACTGACCATTTAAGCTGTAAATCAACTTTTTTCCTTTTTTTCCCCGTTCCCCTCAACATAGTTTAGAAAACTGCACCTTTGTTCAATGACTTTTTTAAATTTTAATGAATTATTAGCATTATAGGGTGGATATAGTGGGATGAGAATTGTGGTAAAAATAAGAGGGACCTTTTTGAAAATATCTCTTAAAATAGCTGTGGATGGGGCCTGGTCGCCTGATGTGATACCCCTGAGTTAGGTTTATCTGCTACATGGGTGAGGCTGGTGACGGTTAAGCTCCTCGCAGACTGAAGTGGGGCTGTTGCGTTATAAGCTGACCTTCACACGTTTCTTTCTTATTTATGGAGAAGCACTGGTTGAATTTCTCCGTTGTCTTTCTCTCTATATATTCTAGTTTTGTTTTATGTATAGATTTCCTTTTTCGGTCTTATATAAAATTGATTTGACTTTTTAAAATCGGTATGTGGCAGGAGAAAAGTCAGATAGTGTTTCCCAGGGCCTGCATCTTCCCCCTCACCGGCAAACATTCTTTCTTTGCAACCAACTAATCTGCATGGCGATGACATTTGTTGCTTCAGTAATTTCATCTGATAATGGCTGGGCTTGCAAAGCGGATCTGAAAACATATTCCTTAATTATGTGTTGCTAAGCAACGGGAGGGTTTGGTCATAATCACAGAAAGATTATCTGCATGCTGAAGTCCTGGAAAGGTTTTGCTGAAGGAGGACCTGTTAAATTGCCTTCTTTTCTTCTTTTCATTTCTGTTTATTTTGCACTGCCTTCTAACAAAAACAGTCGCTGTTATTTGGGGACGGGGCGAGGGATCTTATTTAAGTGGTTTGGAGTGTGATTGTTAACACACGGTTTTGCAGACCTAGGGATATTGATTTTTGTTTCATTTGCATGGCAGCAAGCCAGTGCCAAGAAGCCTGCAGTCGGAAGTCTGCCAGGAAATAAATTTCTCCATCAGATGATCTGCCCCGTAGCAATGTTTCCTCTCATTCTTTCTCGCATGTTGAGTGTGTCATCATAGCCCTCCCCCAGAAGCAGTGTGTCAGGGACGGGGAGTGGGTAGGGGTAGGCACTCGGCTTGCCCCGGGAGCATTGCACCTGGATACAAGACATTTTGTGAGGCAGGTTTCCTAAAGGCAAGAGCAGATGGATCTGTTGGAGCCTACAGTCCTACTCTGGGCAGTCACTCTGCCACCGGGGAGGATAACACTGAGGTTTCAGGGACGCACCGCAGACCTCAGGTCCGGAAACCTGAAGCTCACGGGGGCAGCCCCACCGCCCTGAGCTGAAACAGGAGACGGAGATCTTTCAATCCGGATCCTGCCGCCGTGGTCATTTGCGGCACAACCAGCTTGAATGAATCTTCCTTCTGGTCATCACCTAGTTCGCATGTTTGCTTCTGATCTGGCAGGGCAGGGGTGCCGGGAGGAGGCCTCTCTCCTCTCTCTGTCCGGACTGGTGATCCGAACGCTGGCAGTGGGTGGCTTGTTTGTTTCTGAGCGCTTGGTTTTATGTGCTTCGGGTATTTTAATCTTTTTCATCTTTTGTGTGTTTTTCCAAGTGACTTTCCATTTGCAGTTATTACAAAGTATGGGCTGTATTCCCCGCCTTGTAAGGCACATCCTTGAGTACATATTTTAATTTGTATTTGCTTTTCTCTGTCCGTGAACTACCTGCTTCACCTTGGTTGGCTTTGTTGGTATAAATAACTGGCTCCTGTGGACTGGGCAGTGGAGGGTAGCCAGGTAAGGACAGGCCCCCAGAGCAGCGCGCAGCCCCTGGGATGCGGGATTACGGGGGCTACATGTCAGACCCATGTGAGCAGCGGTACCTGCTGGGTCTGCTGCTGTTTACACGCTGACCTGCTCGGCTGGGGCACAGGCTGCGGAACCTTCTGATAGTGACTATCACCCAGCAACGCCCCCTCCCCCGTGTCACGTGGCGTTGACCGCAGCCAAGGATTTGCTGTCGCACGAGCCCTCCCTGAGCTGGTGCAGCCGGACGCATCGCGTAAACAGCAGCTCCGCAGCCATCTTCACGGGTTTGTCCCCCTGAACACAGCCACGCACCTGGGCTGCAGGGGCCGCAGAGCTTCCAGTGTGAGAAGCACAGCCCCGGCCCAATCTTTTTCTGCCCCTTTTGGTTTCTGTCCAGGCATTTTTCCAGATATAGCTCGATTGATGAAGTGCATCTGTAGTCCCCATCTAGTTCCTGGGGACACTGCCCAGAGACCCTTCAGGACAGGAGAAGGGGTGTCTGGGGCCCGTTTAGACGGGGGCTGTGGGAGAGGCTGGTGGTGTCACAGTGTTAGGTCAGTGGGAACTGGTCACTTTGGCTTCACTCCTGGTAACGTCGTAGCAGAGGTTTCCAGCACCGTAAGTGTGCGTGCCGGGCCCCCTGGGTCAGAAGTCCCACTGGATCTGAATGGAGGTTTGTTTTTATCTGGCCCTCTCAAACCTGGTGACTCCTCCCATGTCCCTGCCTTTGTTTGAAGGTCCCTCTGCACAGGAAGATCTGTGCTGGGGAGTGGGGTCCAAATGATTCACTGGTTCTGAGAGTGATGACCCAGAAACCATCAGCCTGGAGAGGGGTGCCATGAGACCCCCAAAGACACCCTCCCACCAAGCCAGCTGATCACACCCACTCCCCAACCTCAAAGCAGAGCTGGACCAGGAAGGGTGGGCTCAGCCAGCCCCCCACATGTCTACATTCGGGGACTGGGTGTGGGGACTGAGCCTGGGAGCTAGCTGGCCCGGTGGAGAGCAAGCAGTGGGATGCTGACTCTAGGTCTCTCATTGTTAGGACCCTACATCCTAACCCCGGGAGATGTGTGAAGGGAGCAGGCCTCTCTGGGCTGTGGTCCAGGGAGGGTTTCTGAGCCCATAGCCCTGGCTGAGCAGGGCAGGGCCAGAGCTCCAGGCTGGATCCCCCAACACTGCTCCAGCCCCCGCTGTGTTCCAGGCCTGGGGTCAGGTGTTGGGCACTCACACGTGGGTGCAGCCCAGCCTGGGCTTCTGGGGCATTCCCACCGCCGCCCACCCAGTTAGTAAATAGAGAGACAGTCACCACAGTGCAATAAGGACACGTGGGGAGCCTGCAGCACTTGAAATGCGTCCCTGAAGAGCCTGTGCCCCAGCAGGGGCCACTGAGCGCAGCGCTCTGACTCCAGAATGACCGTCAAACTGCGGCTGAGGGAGAAGTCGCTGTGCAAACCAGCGTGAGAGTGGTTGTGTGTGTGTGTGTCAGTGTTTGCAGCCCTGGGAAGGCTGTTGAGGTCCTGGCTGCTGCCTGGGGCTCCCTGGGGCATCTGCACACTTCCCTTGCTGGTCGACCTCTACCTCCATGATCAGGAAATCCAAGCCTCAGTTCAGCTGGAAGGGGGCTCATCCAGAGCCCTTCTGCTCCCCAGCAGTCACTTCCTAATCAAGCTCTCAGGACGGAGCCGTGCACTTTCAAGGTGCTGGCAGGCCGTTCAAACCCCTGACACAAGTCCCAGGTCAGTGAAATCAACAGGCTTTGTTTTGCTTTTGTATTTGGTAGGTGTTTGGGGCCGGCAGAAGGAAAATGGAGAAGGAAAGGGCAACCCACTCCAGTACTCTTGCCTGGAAAATCCCATGGACAGAGGGGCCTGGTAGGCTACAGTCTGTGGGGTCACAAAGAGTCGGACACGACTAAGTGACTTCACTTTGAGACTTTTGGGGGGGGCTGGCCACTTGCACCTGGGTTGAGAGTCCCAGCTCCCCCTTTGGTTCACTCTTCTTCCTCACCCAAGGTGCCCCACCAGCCAGGCCAGCTCTGGTCATTGTCATTGTCCTGGGCTACTTCCCAGACCCGGAGGTGGGAGTCTGTCTGGCCGTGGGGCATTCGGCTCAGAGACCGGCCTTATCCCAAGCTCTCTGTCCCTCAGAAAGGCCCACTCTGACCTCTTAGGTGTGGACTGGGTCCTTCTGACCACGGAGGCCGGCATCTGGGTGAGCTGTGGCCTGGGGGCGTTCCAGCTGCTGTCCACGCAGGGGGCAGAGGGTGGTGCTGCCTGGCCTGGGTGAGGCTGAGCCAAATGGGCCTTTCAGAGAGCCGGGCCTCTGGACACTTCTGTCCGTTCACCTCTGCGGCGTGCCCCTCCCAGCTCTCTCTGCCCTGACCCCCGCTGCCGGGCGTGTGTATCCGTGATCATACAAGGAGTGAGGTCTGTGGGGACTTGGGCTCTGGGTTTTATTATTTTATTATTATTATTGCTACTATTTATTTGATTTGACTGTGGCATGTAGGACCTTAGTTCCCTCACCAGGGATCAAACCCATGCCCCCTCCAGTGGGAGCACTGCACCCCCAGGGAAATCCCATGTGGGAATGTGGATGTGGACTGTCTAATAAACTCCATCTCCAATAAGGGGTAGGGGGAGTGGGCTCCTAGCTGCTTGGAGGGCTCTGAGGGCCTTGTTTAACAGGTTTTCAACTTGGCATGGTAAGGGACACGGAGAACATGATTAATGAAGTTATTCTTGCTGCGCTTTCCTGCCATTCAGTTTAAAGGAATCGAGCCGTGTTCTCATGGGAGAACGTGGGGCCAGGACTATGGCTGGACACCAGCCAGCTCTGCCACCACCAGACCCTCTTTGTGTGGCCCAGGCTGCCCAGCACAGGGTAGCCGGGCATTCTCATCTCTCAGGCATTTTCTCTTCCAGTTCTGGAAAGCAGGTCTGAGTAAAAAGAGTGGGGCCTGTGCACCAGGGCCTCTGCCTTCAGGAAGCAGTCTGTCCCGTGTGGCTCTGGTCTGCAGCTAACAGTTTTGTGTGTTAGCATCTCTTTCCAACCCCCAACTCCTCTCTGCATTTAGAGAAGTAGCAGTCTTGTCCAGAGCCGCAGTTAGACTTTCCCGGGGACATGAGCCCCAAGACGGGGCAAGCCGTGGTGCGTTTATCTACCCGAGAAGAGGCAAAGCCAGCACACCTCCTCACCACGTTACTTCCTCATGTGACCTTTGCCCTTGAGTGTCCAGTGTCCACACAGGGCTTCTCCAGTTCACATTCTTCTGGGTGGGACCTGGGTAGGCCAGGAAGCAAAACCCAGAGTCCTCACTGGCTTTTGGTACCAGACAGCTGATCGGCAAACATTTTCTCCCATGGTGCCTTGAAGCACAGAAGATTTCATTTGGATAAAGTCCAGTTTCTTTGTTTCCCCTCTGGTTGCTTGTGGTTTTGGTGTCATCATCCAAAGTCATGAAGCTTTATGCCTGGTTTCTCTTCCTAAAAAGTCTGGAGTGTTAGCTCTCCCATTTAAGTCCTTGAAGCATCCTGAGTTGACTTGAATATAGAGTGAAGTAGGGGTTCCTCTGCATGATTTTGCCGGTGGATGCCCGGTTGTCCGAGCACGATTTTTGCTTACTTATCTTATTGCTTGCTTTTGGCCGTGCTGGGTCTTCATGGCTATCTGCGGGCTTTTCCCTGGTGCGGTGACTGGGGGCTACTCTCTGGTTGTGGTGTGCGAGCTTCTCATTGCAGTGGCTTCTCTCGTTCTGGAGCGTGGGCCTCTGTAATTGTGGCTCCTAGGCTCAATAGTTGTGACACACAGGCTTAGTTGCTCCACGGCATGTGGGATCTTCCTGGATCAGGAATCGAACCCACGTCTCCTGCATTGGCAGGTGGAGTCTTTACCACTGTGGTACCGGGGGAGCCCCAAGCACCATTTTTAAAAATAGAAAAATCAACCTATATTAACATGGAAGATTTACAGGTGTTTGGAACCTGTTTTTTGTCCCCAAGATTATACAAGGCAAGAATTCTAAAGCCATTTCATAGGTTCTTTGCTGGTACATGGAGTTTTTTTTTTTTTTTTTTTCAAGTTTATGAAAGGGAAATAGCGCTTTCATCCATAACATAGCCCACATTAGCAACATAGAACCTCCACGTACTTAATGTACTGATGTTAGGTGTGTTTTACCCTCCTCTGAGGCTGGCGTATACACAAAGGATGTTTTTAGTTGTTTTTCCGTGTAATGGAGGAAAAAAACAAGACTATTGACTTCTACTTGCTCCCTCCTGCTCAAGGGACCGGAAGGGACAGCTTTAACAGGCAGTTAAATTTAACCCAACAGTGCTCAGCGTATGAATAAAGCACCCTTTGCCAAATTGTTAGGAGAGCATAAAATCAAACCTGTAAACACTTGTCCCCACCAAGGGGCAGGCAACTCTTAGGGATGTGTTTTCCCAACCTCAATTGAGAATCAATCCCAGGAAGGGTTTGCAAATGTGAGCGGAACAACTCCTTGTTTAACTATGGGAGGACTGGGTGAGAAAGCCCTGGCCAGGAGGGGAGTCAGAGCTCTGTATCTGACGCCTGTGAAGTGCTGGTGAGGCCAGTGGGGAGCGGGTCCTCCCAATACTAGCTTGATCGGAACTCATAGCCCCCTGCAGGGCTCAGGGGGCCCTCCTGGTCCCAAGTTCCCCTGATAGGCCTCCTGCCCTCTCCAAGACTGGGGTCAGCGAAGCCAGCCCTGAGTGGCTCCGGGGCCTGCCCAGCCCAATCAGTGCCACTGTCCTGCAGCATCTGGGTGCAGTGATTGCATCTGACTCCCAGGAAGACTCTTTCCCTTTTTAAAATGCAAACTCTGAGGCCCAGAGAGGTTTGATTCTTCCCCAGGTCACACAGCAGGGCAAGGACTTTGGGCCAGCCTGTCTGATTCCAAACCTGTTCTGGTCGCTGTGTCAGGAGGAAGCACCAAGCACAGCACGAGAAATTCAGTCGCACTGTGAGCTGGGGTGAGGGAACTCCAACCCAATGCTGGGAGCGCGGGTCCACGCCAGCAAGAGGTAGTCAAGAGGGTGATTCCGGAGCGTGAGCCCCAAGGTGCTGTGAGCTTCACCTCCCCAGGTGTGACATTGAGGGCAAGTTGGGGGCCCCCTCCCCAGCCTTCTAAGGACCCCATCACGTGGACAGGCCCAGGCTTTGCACAGCAGAAGCTCAGCGCTGGTGGCTCCCAGGGCACCTGCAGGCACTTGCCTGTCCCCAGCTGGTGCCCCACAATCTGCCCTGGGACACACGTGGCTCTGCTGTTGAGCCAAGCCCCTGTCGTCCGTACTGTGCTCCCTCCTGGGGAAGTCACCGAAATTAATTCTTCTGTGTGATTAAATGGAATGTCAGATGTTCCTTGGTCATAAGAGGATTTAAGCTTGGCTCTCAGAAGGCTCTAACACACACACAAGGGTAAAATTGAGTAGATGGAGAAATAATAAGGGCAAGAAAAGATGAAGCTGGGGGATGAGGCCAGAGCTCAGAGAGGACTCCCCACTGTCCTGTGCGCAAAGGACAGGAAAGGATTTCACGCTGAGCTTCCTAGCCGCCACGGTAAGGAGGGAAATGAGATCACCGTGAGATTCACACTGTGCCTGAGACGGGACCACCGAGTCCGTCGCTCCAAAGAACCTTTTTCTGAGCAATCAAGAGCCAAATTTTTGCTGCCCTCAACCACATGTCCAAAGAAGCCAGCACCGGCCCGAGGTGTGCCTGCCCCAGCCTGCACTCTCCCATTGACAGGCTGCTACCTTGTGCCTGCTTCCTGCCTCTCATCAAAAATTTCAGACAAAATTTGCCACAGGGCCTTGTCCAGTTGAAGCTGCTGAGCTCACAGGCGCAGGTTTGGGGCCTAGCTGGGCTGCTTCGGCAGCTGGCGGTGGCTTCCTCCCCAGGGTATCCGCCGCTTCCTTCGTCCAGCCCTTGGTTGGCATTGCCAAGTCCACGGGGAAGGGGTGGTTCTGCTCGGTTGAGTGGGCTCTCTGCCTGGGGGTGGTGTGGGGTAAATGTTTTCATCAGCACCCCGGCCCAGGCCTGTCCCTTCCCCTCCAGCCGAGGTCCTTACAACCTCCCTTCTTTACCCCACCAGCTTCCCTGCTGGAGAGCTTTCTGTGAGATGCTTTTTATTTGAAGGGATAAATATGGCTTTGTGATGGGTTCTAGTGTTTTCCTGTGAACTGGGCTTTGAGCCTGGATTGCTTAAGACATCATTAAGTTTTAAGAAAAAGTTATAGCGGAAAAGAGCAGGGTGGGGACATCCGACCAGCTGTCGCACTTGGGAAAATGAACTTCCTGGCTGCTTCGGGGCCTGAGGGCAGCACACTTGGCCTCCAGCCCGCCAGACAGCAAGCCTGTGAAAGGGTGCTTAAGACTCACTTTCCTTTCGGACTGTAGAGTCCCGTGAAAAACTGCAATAAACCGAAAGCCTTGTCCCTGTTCTACTTCCTGGCCTTAGTGGCTGCCACAGCTAAGAAGCAGGGCGGTGTTTTGTTTTTATGGGCCCTCTGTTCAGGCAATGCAGTTAGAAAAATAAGCCTGAGTCTGCCAGGCTCTTCCAGGGGCCTTTAGGGAGAACAGCACGTTGTCTGTTCCTCAGGGGTCCTGGTGGAGCCGGTCCTTCTGATCAAGGGGACGAGTCAACCACAGAGGCAGCGACCTGGGCGGGCAGCACCCCTGAGCAGCCCTGCCCTCCTCATGGTGTGTCCGCTGTGAGCCCCGACCTTGAGTGGGGGGCTCGCGGAGCCAGGCTTGTTCCACTGCTGTTCTCTGTGCTTTGGAAGGAGTGGCCCTTAAGGAATCAAGAAGACTGGCGTGTCCTCGGCCTGCCCCTGGGGTCCCGCCAGCCCCATGTGTGCCCATCACAGGCGGGCGGCACTCGGGCTGGGCTGTGGCTGTGCAGCGCCTGCCTCTGCCAGACTCCTGGCATCCGTCGGTTCTTTTCTCATCTTCACTTCACTTGTGTTTCTCTCAGACATCCCCTTGTGTCATTGCTACAGACACGTTTTTAGAACTTGAGAAATAACTCAAGCGAGATATACAGTGGGTGGCTTCCACTGGCATCCCCTGCTGCTCCCCCACGCTGTGGGCAGGGCCTTCCTAGAAGTCTTCAAGGCTCAGGGGCTCAGCTTCTCCCGCCCAGTGTCGAGGCTGGGGTAGGGGAGCAGGGGGAGTGGGCGACGGGTTTCTGAACACCTCGGCTTGTGAGCTGCGACCAGGGAGTGACAGGTGCCTGTACGCCGGGAAGCGAGCCCTGGGCACCCACCTCTCCGCCAGTGCCCGCCTCCTGCTGGGGGACCCCTGGTCCAGGGGAAGGTTAGCCGGGCCCAGACCAAGGAGCTGTGGGTGAGCTACACTGGGGTGAGACATTGAGTTCACCAGGGTCACTTCACATGTGGCCTGGGAGCCCCCTTTGTCCTTCAGAAGTTCCCGCTGTGGGCTCATCTCCTTGGCAGGGGCTTGGAGGAGCTGCCACTAGGAAGGAGGGCATGGGGGAGGGGCTCGGGTCACTGGTGGCGGGGTTGGGGGCCTGGCAACCCCCACACTAGGAGCAGGGCCTCCAGAGGCTCCCACGGACACTGTTGATTGGAAAGGAGGCATGTATATGTTCCTGGCCAGAAGGGGCAACTGAGGTCATCCCCGCTCCAGGCATAAGCTACCTGGTCACTTGCCCCTCCAGGGACTCTTCCCCCATGTTGGGGGGGCAAAGGTGCCACCTCACCTGGACTGGGAGCCAGTGGGTCCTCACACCTGGAGACCTGCTGTTCCCCAAGCCCAGAGCCTGCAGCCCTGCCCCTACACCACATCCTGGAAGCTGTGGGACCACCCACGTGAGGCTGAGCCTTTGAGGGACGTACAGACCATTGGATCATTTGACTGAAAAGTCAGAAGCAGAGCCACATGTCCTTGGCTGCTTCAGATGTGTTTCTTGGTGATGGGTTTGCTTCTTAGTGGCCCAGTGTGGTTTCCTCTGGACCAGTCAGTTGGGAGGGTCTCTTGCGCTCTGATGTGGGTGATGTTTGTCCCACCCACCGCCGAAAGCAGTAGGTTTCCAAGCAGAACATCAGGTGCTGCTTCCGGGCAGAGGGGTTCACCGGGTGCACAGGAGGCTCCCTGGAGACTGGGGGGAACACTGAAGACCCAGGGCCACCCTGCACGTAGCGTGTCCAGTGCAGCAGAGTCGGGGCCTCTAGGTGCCAGACAGCTGCCCGTGTGTGCATGTCTAAGAAAGTGCAAAATGGGCCTGGTTTTGTTCTTCAGCTCTATCGGGCAAAGGAAAAGTGTCTGTCACTTCTTTTTCTCAGTTCTGGTTCCCCAGTGTGGTGTGGACCCTACACAGTTCAGGCTGTCAGGACTGCTCACCTGTGTGGCTCTAAGGGGTCAGTTAGAGTGACGTGCTGGTCTTTCTGGAGGTGCAGAAGCTGGCTGCGTCAGGTTTCAGTCGTGGCACCCAGGACCTCGTTGCATCCTGTGGGACCTTTGATGGTGGCACACAGACTCCCGAGTGTGTGAGCTTCAGTAGTCATGGCGCATGGGCTTAGCTGCTCCGTGACAAGTGGGATCTTAGATCCCTGACCAGGAATTGAACCCACATCCCCTGCAAGGTGGGTTCTTAACCACTGCACCACCAAGGAAGTCCCAGATTGTACTATTTTTTAAACTAGATGGTGTGCTTCCCACGAGTCTAGACCCCAGCTTCCAGAAGCTGCCCTTGTGTGCACCCTGGGTTTGCGTATCTGCCCAGTGAACCTGGGGTGGAGTGTGGGCAGTGGCTGGGGCCCTGAGAGCCCGTGACCCTCCAACTCGCCAGCCTTCTGTCCAGCTGTTAACCTGAGCTAAGGTGAGATGGCCTGAGAGCTTCTCACTCGGAGGCCATGACTCATTAAGATCCGTGTTTTATTTAAGAAGCTAATCTACTTATTGCGCCACTCTGTAGCCATCTGGACCGAGCCTACAGCTGCCTTTATAGAGGTCACTAAAATCAGGACTGAGGAGTGGCTGCAAACCCTCCCCCTCCTACCAGGGGGCACGCTCAGCCTTCTGGGGTTCCCCCCTAGTGTGGTTCACCCCCCAGCAGCGCCGCCCCTGCCTGAGGACTCGGAGGGCCAGATCCCCCCTTGTGGTTTTTCGTGCCAGGATGGCGATCACTAGCGTATTTACAGCTGAGTAGAGGAACCTGGCTTTGGGAGACCGAGCGGCCTTTGAGCTGCTGCTGGGCTTTCAGAAAAGGGCTGTGTGTGCAGTGACCACTGGGCTCCCTTGCTGCCTGATGGTGTACTGCTCATCCCTGGGCAACCTGTGGGCAGTGCCCGCACAGCCATACTTTAGAGCTGACTTGGGTTCTGTGCCCGACCACCCCAATAAAGTGTCATAAATAACCAAGTTGCACTAACTCTTTTTCTTAGTGGTTTCGTATTGGAATCCAGTTGGTTGCCAATGCTGTGTTAGTTTGGGGTGCACAGCAGCGTGATTCAGTCACACATATCCGTGCACCTGTTCTTTTTCAAATTCGTTTCCCATTTAGGTTATTACACAACATTGAGCAGAGTTCCCTGTGCTTTCCAGTGGGTCCTTGTTGGTTATCTTAAAACATAACTGTGTGTTTGTCCATCGCAAACTCCCAGTCTACACAGATTTTCTGGTTTCCCGGGCTGTTCCCTGGTGGCTCAGTCAACAAAGAATCCACCTGCAATGCAGGAGACAGGGGTTCAGTCCTTGGGTAGGCAAGATCCCCTAGAGAAGGAAATGGCAACCCACTCTGTTTTCAAAAGAAAGAAGAAAGTAAAGCCGCTCAGCCGTGTCTAGCTCTGCGACCCCAGTGACGGTAGCCTGCCAGGCTCCTCCATCCATGGGATTTTCCAGGCAAGTGTACAGGAGTGGGTTGCCATTTCCTTCTCCAGGGGGTCTTCCCGACCCAGGGATTGAATGCAGGTCTCCCGCGCTGCAGGCGGACGCTTTACCCTCTGAGCCGCCAGGGAAGCCCCCACTGTTTTCGAAAGGCCACCCTGGAATCCTGCTGTTGCCAGGCCTTCGAGACGGGCCCTGGTGAGAGCTGTGGGGACAGCCTTACCCATCACTGGGAGAGCCGCTCCCTGGCAGGGTTGCCCGTGTTGGTGAACCAGTCCCATCACTGAACCACCCCCAGTTTGATCCCTGCCTAGGGCTCCTCACCTGGGGAAGTCCGTCTACCACGGGATCTCTTGCCTTGATCTGTCCTGGGGAAGGCCTGGGGACCGGCCTCTGGGGGTTCCTGCCGCACTGGTGGTGGGTCCCTGCTGGTCAGAGGACACGTGGACTCTCTCTGCCTTGGCCTTGCCTTGCTGAACACATCAGTCTGCTGTCGCTGGGCAGCCGATGGCCCCAGCCAGAACTTCTCGCTTGCAGGCAGCGGGGCTCTGCTGGGACTGGACGGCTTGTGGCGGCCCTCCCCTCCTCGGCCTAGATGGCTGGACCCTGGCTGTGGTCCTGCCTCCCAGTGTGTCCCAGCTCACAGCTGGTCTCAGTTTCACTGTGAATTTGGAAAGCATGGTGCCCACCCCGGGGACTCAGCCTAGGAAGCGGTGCAGCAGCCCCTCTGGCACTCTAGGGGGTTCAGACTGAAGTTCAAGCCCAGCCCATTTCCCGGGAGTGGGGAAGTGGATTCCCTGTCTTAGGGTTGGTGAGGGGGAGCAACAGGCTTATCCTGGGACAGGGCGGGTGTCAGAGGCCAGCGGGAGCAGTACCAGGCACAGCTGAGGTCCTGCTGCGAGGAGTTGGGTGCAAACCCAGGCACCTGCCGCAGAGCCCAGCCCCACTCTAGCTGGGGGGGCTCTCTCCACTTCCTCTCCAGAAGCCCCCCCACCCCGCCCCCAGCAGAACAGAGGCCCATCCCAGAGTGACTGCAGAGGGCTGCGCCTGGCTTGGGGGCCTTTGCGTCCTTCCCCTGGGGCTGCATCTCCCTGCTGCTTTCCACGCTCACGTGTGTGGAACACTGACCTTCACTTTCCTTTACCCAATCCAAGAGGGAGACTGGGTCCACTTAGCATGGCCAGCAGATGTCAGCTAGCCTTGCGGGGCGCCGCCCGGGGTCAGCAGGGAGTCTGAGACCAAGACCGCTGGGACTGACTAGTCATGCCTGCTGTGAGCGCAGGGGTTGTGTATCTGCGTTTGTCGTCCAGGTCTTCTGTCCCCTCCAGCCCTGAGCACACAGCCATTCAGCTCCAGCCTGCGTCGAACTGCAAGATGTTCTGACCTCGCTTGGCCTGTATTAGACGAGTGGACTTCCCCATCTAGGCCCAGATAGAAACTGATTTCGTGTTTCTGATTTTGTTTTCATTCTTATTTTATTTTTTGGCTGTGCTGCATGGCTTGTGGGATCTTCGTTCCCCAACCTGGGGTTGAACCCCGGGTTTTCCCGGCAGTGGAATTGCAGAGTCCTAGCCACTGGACTGCCAGGGAATTCCCTCCTGTTCTGGATTTTGAAGTATCTTGGGTAAAGCGATTTCTTCTATAAGCCAGATTCTCTGTGCATGTAGAGCTCCCTGGGGAAAGTGTCCATGCCTGTGTCTTCACTGGGGCCCCTAGAACCAGGCCAGGCTCTCACATGCAGAGCTTGGAGGGGAGAAATTGGGAAGGGGCGGGGGTGGATTGGCTCTGAAGGTCCACTTTGGTGAGGGCAGCCGGAGCCTGTGAACCAGTGTCCACTCCAGTAACTGCCCTTTGCTTCCGCTGCTGGGGTTCCAGCGGGTCCCAAAACTGCCCTCAGCCCTCAGGCTGTTAGGTGCACCGTTCCCTGGTCATCACCTCCATCCCAGGCCAGTGAGAAAGGGCTCACTGCCACTCAGCCAGGTAGGGCGCAGGATGGAGGCTGAGTGCTGGCGCAGGTAGTGTTGCGATACAAAACTAGGTGTGAAAAGCGAGGCTGCCAAAAAAACCAAGAACCAAGAAAAACTGGGTTCTCCGGCGTGCTGAAAGAGCATGTCTGTGCTTGACCAAGTTTTCAAAATCAAACTGCAGCCTGGCCGCATCCCAGACTGGCCCGGAGAAAGCAGACGCGGCTTCCTGGGCCTGGGAGAGCTGCCCAGGGACACCGCAGAGAAAAGCACTCTTGCCAAATGAAAAGGCAGATAGCAGTGTGGGAACAAAGACGAGATTTCCAAAAGTAATGGCACTCTTTTTTAAGCTTAAAATAGCGCCACACTTAGTGACACACATTGTTCTGCGAATCCCTGCCTTGCAGCCGCTCTCTGAACCACCCCTCGCCTTCTCCTGCTGCTGTGGTCCCTGCCATGAAAGGTGACGGGCGCTCCTGCAGGTTGGGCACCTTCTTGAGGTGTTGGGGACAGTCACTGCCTTCGCTCGCTTTCCAGAACTGCTTTCTGAGTAAGCTCCAACCAACTGCAGAACGTTTGTTGTTAACAGTGCAGAACGGTTTTCGTAACATGGATAAACATGTTTACAAAGCCAAGGAAGCCCACCCCCCAGGGGGCTCCACAGCCTCCTACTCCAGGCAGGAGTCTGCTGCCCCAGGCCGCAGGTGGATGAGTAAACGCTTCAACACAGCCACGTTTGGGAGTTGAAAGCAGAGTCTCAGGTAAGGGCTCGTTTCTGTCCCAGCGTCAGCGTCTGGTTCCCGCTTGGCCCCACGAGTCACTAGCTGCAGCTCCGGGTCATGGAAATACCAGCCCATGAAACATGCTGCTCGTTAGACATGGGATCTGATTCTGGATCTGACCTTCTGGGGATCGGAACTGACGAGCCCAGCCAAGAAGGGTGGGGCCGTGCTGGGTTGCAGGAAATGGCCTTTTAATTGGGGAGCAGCTGCATTTAAGGGATGGAGGGGAGATGCAATCAGATTGTTGTGAAGTGATCCGGGCTAGAGGGCTACAGGTGCGGGTCTGACGTGTCCCTCCCCGCCCACTCCGAGCCTCTGGGCTCTGCACGGCCGCGTCTCCCCCTTCTCCTCAGGGCCACCTGCACGTGAGGATGGGAGCCGCCTTCTACCTCCCGGGCCCCCGTGCAGGTCCTGGGAGCCGATGGCCAGCTGGTTGATCGTCTCCCCACCCTCTTGCTGAGTCAGGCAGAGCAGTGCATTTTGTCTCGGGTCTTTCTGCGGCCCCGCACAGGTCTCCATCTGATGGCCTTTCCGGGTGCTTGCTCAGGGTGTCAGCTGTCAAGACCAGTGGTACCACGCAGAGAATCCCAGGCAGCAGGGAAGACCTTAGTATGGACTTGGGATGGATGGCAGGTCCTCTTCCCTCAGGGGTCCCAGCCCCACCTGTGCATCCTGTGAGGCCTCAAACGGCAGCCTCGCTGTACTGTCCAGCCCTGTCTGAGCAGAGAGGTGACCCTGCACAGATGTGGCCGTCTACACACATGACCGTCATCCGTTATCCTGGCCAGCCTGGCTTTGGGGACTCTGAGGTCGCTGCCGTGTGGGGACACTTCCTAAAATCTGGTCCATTGTTAAAAGACGCCTCTCTGCCTGCTGGGTCAAACATGATTATTACAGCCACTATCTTTAGGGTGAAATTGCTCAACGACTAAAATCTGAAAGCTGCAAAATCACGTCTCAGACGGTTTGATTCTTGAGTTGCAAGCGACAGAAGCCAACCTTTAGAAAATGATGCATGTTTCTGTAGGAAGGATGTCCACTGAACTCACTTGATGTCCAGAAGGCCAGGAAATACACCACAGGGCCGCTCTACACAGCATGAGCACGTCTTCCCGTTTCTTCGACTGCAGCCCCATCAGCCTGTCGCTTAGGGGAAGGACCTGGTGCTGTTATCCAGATAAGGTGGCATCAAGGCTGGGGGCTCGAAGTTTACTGACATCTCCCTGCCCCTCCCCCCCCACCACCACCTTTCCACTTTGGAATTCACAGAGTCCTTTGAACTTGGCATTCACTGGACTGCTGGTCACTCTTAGCAGACCTGCGGCACCTCAGCCTGGTGTGGTCTTTGTTTTCCACTAAGTGTGTCTAATTGCACAATTATTTGTGTGCAGCTGCCGCCCAAAGCAATACCAGGCCCCGGGGCAGACGTCAGAGGTAGCCTCGAGCTGGGGCGCTGCCTCCCTGCTTGTGAGGAAGCGAGCCTGAAACCAGCAAGTCATTGACACCAGGGGAGTCAGCTGAGCTTTCTCTGCCCTGCGGACTTAATGCTGGATGAGCTGTTGAAAGTGCACGGACACGCTTTCCGAGGTGTGTCCAGGTGCAGTTGGAATCATTCTGACATGGGCGGAGTGAGTTCATCAGTGGGAAGGGAAACTGGGGCAGGGCAGTGGTCACTCTGCCTTGAGGGCCACCAGGACCCTCCGATCCTCATCTTCGGTGCTTTCTTGGCCTCTGCTGGGTCCTTGGTCCCTGAGTTTCAGCTTCAGCGTCAGTCCTTCCAGTGAAGATTCAGGACTGACCTCCTTTAGGATGGACTGGTTGGATCTCCTGCAGTCCAAGGGACTCTCGAGGGTCTTCTCCAACAACACATTTCAGAAGCATCAGTTCCTCGGCGCTCAGCTTTCTTTATAGTCCAACTCTCACATCCACACACGAGTATTGGAAAGAACCATAGCCTTGACTAGATGGACATTTGTTGCCAAAGTAACATCTCTGCTTTTTAATATACTGTCTAGGTTGGTCATAACTTTTCTTCCAAGGAGTAAGCGTCTTTTAATTTCATACAGATAAAAGTGTTCCAAGTTGCCAGAAGCACTGGAGAGTGTCTCAGTTAATGTGAGGTGAGATGTAAAGTCTAATTGCTGCTTCATCTTCCTGGCNTGCTTTTTAATATACTGTCTAGGTTGGTCATAACTTTTCTTCCAAGGAGTAAGCGTCTTTTAATTTCATACAGATAAAAGTGTTCCAAGTTGCCAGAAGCACTGGAGAGTGTCTCAGTTAATGTGAGGTGAGATGTAAAGTCTAATTGCTGCTTCATCTTCCTGGCATTTCCTGGGTTCTTCCTGGGTTCCTCCAGCAAGACTGTAGGGACATTGGGTTCTGGGCACAGTGGCTTGAAATTAACTGGATTCTGAGGCATGCGGCTTGATGAGTCCGATCTGGAACAGAAAGAGCATTGTCTATGCAGCATGGCCCCATTGTAGAATCCAACCTTGATAGTGACCTGGCTAAGCCATCTTGTCCTCAGTGCTGGGGGCTTCATGTGGCCCCCTTAAAGCCTGGCTCTACACTGTGGTCCCTGCACTTCATCCAGAACACCTGTGAATCTCGCCCACTCCCACCTGCCAGCCAGCCATCCCCGCTCAGCATCCTTCCCCAGCCTTTGCACCTGAGCCTCAGGGTTCCCCTTGCATCTCTGACTCCTGCCTTACCATAGAGAGCTTGAAGCTGATATCCAAGCCTCAGGCTTCAGGAAGCCCATGGGTCTTGTGCGTTCTGCATGCCCAGCCTAAACGAGGGCAAAGGGTGTGTTTTGCCAAAGAGAAAGACGACCCAAGTCAGGGAGGGAGGGAGGCAGTTGCTAGGCAACCCGGAACTTGTTTCCCAGGTAACGGGATGCATGCACTGATGCTGTGGATGGACGTGTTGCAGCAGTGGCCCCTCAGCCTCTCCAGATGCCTGCTTGGTGCCCACTGTTGTTTCCCGTGTGATGACTTTTTAATTAACTGCTTGGATCTCTAGTCGTGATCATGAACTTTACAAATTTGTCTGGTTAACCCTCCTGACAGTACCACCCCCTCCCCCCTGGAGTGAAGTTGGGGTGTTCTTCACCCAGTGGGAGGGACAGCCTGGGCCAAGTGAGCATGTTTGCCCACAAGGTCCTCCAGGAGCCCAGCCTTGGGCTTCGTAGGAGGTGTTGGGGGTGAGGTGAAGCTGGAGGAAGAGAATGGGTCCTTCCGGGCTTGCTTGTCTCGCCATCTCACCTCTTAGGGTGAGTGTGGACCCCAAGTTGGCACCAGCTGCCCCACCCTCTTCAGCTGTCTCCTCCGATGAAGTGCTTTCCACCTTGTGCTTCTTCCTTGTCTACTAACAGGACAGCGGTGCCGTCTCAGGGGTGAGGGAAGGGTGTGGGGCGCCAGGTGACATCCCTGCTCCCCACTTCTCCCTCTGCAGGGTGTCTGGGGATCCTGTCTGCAGATGTCACTCTTGGTCTTTAGGGTATATTCTTCCCATCTGTACACAGCACCTCGGCTCTCATGGACCTTTCCATTGGGGCAAAGCAGGATACTTGTGGGGTGCGCACCAGTCCCCACAATAAGCAGCTGGCCTCAGTGCTATGGGATGTGGGTTGGGGACCCTGTCCCCACTCAGGAACTCAGCTTCCCTTGGCCACCCTCCTTGGGGGATCCGGGTCCCGAGGAGGCAGTAGGGGCCTGGCTGCCATTTGAGGGCTAGGAGGGACCTTGATCATTCATGAGCCCCAGCCCGGTGCTGCCCAGAGGTAGCCTACTGTCCCCAGCCACCCCGGCTGGTTCTTCCCAGGCCAGAACAAAAGGCTTTTCTCTGCTCGAGTTCAAAGAGACAGTTGTCCCCCGAGGCTGCAGCTGTGGCATGGGAGAGCCATCCAGGACATGTCCAGGCCAGGCAGGCGCTGGGAGGCCGGGTCCTGAGCCCTGGTGGCCGACCGAGGAGGGGCCTCACCCATGGCCGTCTCATGGCGGCCGCGAGGGGAGCCGTTTCTGGTGGTTCTGGGCTGGGAGACGGAGGTCGCACGTGTGAGCACGTCAGCGGCTCCTTCTTTGGCCTTCAGGAGCCTGAGTGAGCCCAGTGCTGAAGAGGATAAAGAGATTCTGTGCTCAGCTTGGCCCTGGTGCAGTGGCCGTCGTCAGAGTTTATCTGAACATCTGAGAACGATTGATATGTGGAAGGCTGTCTTGTGACCTGTGATCTGTGATCTGTGATGCCAGCTGACTTGCACTATGGGCCTTTGAGAAGATTCATTCGTCAAGTCCCCAGCAGGCCACCTGCCCCCACCACCCCACCACACACACACATCCCCCAGTACTCACACAAATACACACATGCTTGTGACTTGGTAAGAAAATAGGAGTGACCCTTGCCCTGGCCACCTGGTGCTGCAGTTCCTCGTGGTGATTTAAGATAGTGAAAGGTGCTCAATCATGTCCAACTCTCTGCAATCCCATGGACTAAGCAGGCCATTGAATTCTCCAGGCCAGAACACAGCAGTGGGTAGCCTTTCCCTTCGCCAGGGGATCTTCCCAACCCAGGGACTGAACCCAGGTCTCCCACATTGCGAGCAGATCCTTTACCAGCTGAGCCGCCAGGGAAGCCTGAGAATACTGGAGTGGGCAGCCTATCCCTTCTCCAGAGGATCTTCCCGACCCAGGAATCAAACCAGGGTCTTCTGCATTGCAGGCAGATTCTTTACCAACTGAGCTATCAGGGAAGCCCAGGAAGGTGATTGAACATGGGGGCCAAAAATCCAAGACCTTGCAGTGTGAGTGTGAAGGGAATGGTTTGGTCATAGAGGATGAGTTGATGTGTGCGCCCGATGACGGGTCCCCACAGCAGAGGGCAGAGCAGTCCTCAGCTGTTTGGGTTGGAGGCTCGGCGCCACTGGAGAATGTGGACTTAGGCGGCGTGCGGGCAGGCCCGCCCCCTCGCCAGCTGTGGGGTCCAGCATCCTTGGTCTTCATTGGAAGCATCAGCACATGAAAACAGCTCTGGCTGATCTAGGTAGCTGACTTGCACTGTGGTCCTTTGAGAAGATTCCTTTCGCCCAGTCTCCAGCGGGCCTCCTGCGCCCCTACCACACATACTCCTTGTCCACCACCTCAGACTGGCCTCCTCACACTCATAGACACATACCCTTTCTCCACCTGACCGCTTCTCCTCCCCGAGCCCAGTGAGAGGGCGCATGTCTCCCACAGGTTTCCTCCAGGAAGCTCTTACAGGATGCTGTTTAGTCGCTCAGTCGAGTTCAAGTCTTTGTGACCCTATGGACCGCAGCACACCAGGCTCCTCTGTGCTCCACTCTCTCCCAGAGTTTGTTCAGGTCCACGTCCATTGAGTCGGTGATGCTATCTAACCATCCTATCCTCTGTCGCCCCCTTCTCCTTCTATCTTTCCCAGCATCAGGGTCTTTTCTAATGAGCTGGCTCTTCGCATCAGGTGGCCAAAGGATTGGACCTTCCGCTTCATCCCACGGGATGCTGGCGCCCTAACATGTTCCTCTCGTTTCATTTCAGCACATGTCACGCGTGTTTAGAAGGGCAGCGGGCCTGGCAGGGACAATGAGGCTTGGCAGAGGGGCCAAGTGAAGTCTGCGCTACCTCCAGGAGCCGTGTGCTCCCCCTCGGATGCCCTGAAGGTCTCTGGGTCTTGGAGGTTTAGAGGCAGCTGGGCAGCCCTGAGGCTGTGTCCCTGGTGGCAGCAGCTGGTGTGTGCTTGACCCGATTACACATGGCGATAGAGCTGGCCGCATGTGGCCCCATGGAGGGGCATCTTAGCTCCTCTGCCAAAATGAGCTGCACAGATTTTCCTTCTCGGTCTTCTGGGCTGGTCCCAGAATCCTTCCAGGAGGGAGGCACGTGGATGCTGGAGTGGGGGCACCTCTGTGGGTGCCCCCCCACCACAGCTGGGGGAGCCCCAGCCACTTGGCACATGCACCCTGTCCCCTCCCTCCTCCCAGGTATCCGCCCCCAGATCATGAACGGCCCCCTGCACCCCCGCCCCTTGGTGGCGCTGCTCGACGGCAGAGACTGCACCGTGGAGATGCCCATCCTGAAGGACCTGGCCACCGTGGCCTTCTGCGACGCACAGTCCACCCAGGAGATCCACGAGAAGGTGGGCCCCATCCCGTCCTGCCTGCCTGGCTTGGGTCGCCCCCTAGGTCAGGTGGCAGCAGCTGGCATTCAGCAAGCACCCTGCCAGGCCCCCTTCTTCCTACCCTGGTCTCTGTTGGCCAGTGCCTTGCCCCTCCTCCCTGAGCCTTNACCCAGGAGATCCACGAGAAGGTGGGCCCCATCCCGTCCTGCCTGCCTGGCTTGGGTCGCCCCCTAGGTCAGGTGGCAGCAGCTGGCATTCAGCAAGCACCCTGCCAGGCCCCCTTCTTCCTACCCTGGTCTCTGTTGGCCAGTGCCTTGCCCCTCCTCCCTGAGCCTTCCCCCTGCCCCCATTCCCTGGCATCACCCAGAGTCACCAGGAGGCCCCCAGAGCTCCACCAGGGCCCTCTCCCCTAGGGGCATGCCGTGGACACCCAGGCCGCATCCTCACCGGTCATCTTCCTGCTGAAATTCAGGGGTGATGGGGGCCTCCAGCCGTGCTCTGCTCGCCCCTTCACAGGTTTTAAACGAGGCGGTCGGCGCCATGATGTATCACACCATCACGCTCACCAGGGAGGACCTGGAGAAGTTCAAGGCCCTGAGGGTGATCGTGCGGATAGGCAGCGGCTACGACAATGTCGACATCAAGGCCGCGGGGGAACTCGGTAAGTGCCCGTCAGCGCCTGCCGAGTGCCCAGTGGAGCAGATGAGGCCAGAACTGAGACAGCGCCCTGCTGGCTCCGGGTGGGAGGGTGGTGGCTGGTTTCAGAGGGAACCTAGCCAGCCAGACACACCTCCCTGCTGGGGGCAGAGGCCCCATCGAGGGGCCTGGGGGCTGTGCTGTGCTGTCTCATTTGGGAAGGACATGAGCCAGACGAAGCCACAAGCCCTCCACTGCGGAGACTGTGTGAGCGGCCGCATCCCTGTGCCCGCCGGCCAGGACCCACCAACCTGAGGTTACTCTCGCTGAGCACACAACTTGGTGTTCCCGGGGTGGAGGGCACCCTTTTCTGGGTCTCCTCCAGTCCTGGGGTGGCGCCATCTCCCCAGGGCAGCTATCCACANTGCGGAGACTGTGTGAGCGGCCGCATCCCTGTGCCCGCCGGCCAGGACCCACCAACCTGAGGTTACTCTCGCTGAGCACACAACTTGGTGTTCCCGGGGTGGAGGGCACCCTTTTCTGGGTCTCCTCCAGTCCTGGGGTGGCGCCATCTCCCCAGGGCAGCTATCCACATGGGAACCTTCCCAGGTAAGGGCAGTGCAGGGGTCCAGTGCCCAGCGTCCCCCCACCTGCCAGCAGATGGGCACCCGAAGGCAGGGCTCCTGGCTGCTTTCCAGACCCCTGGCTGCACACTCCCCGAGGGGAGGGCATTGGCATGGCAGCCTGGCACCTGACGTGGGCACTAAGCGTGTTGGAGTGTTGGCAGAGATTCAGGGGCCCAATTTGAACCTTCTTCGGCATTGCCCTTCTTTGGGATTGGAATGAAAACTGACCTCTTCAGGTCCTGTGGCCACTGCTGAGGTCTCCAGATGTGCTGGCTTATTGAGTGCAACGCTCTGAACAGCCTCATCTTGCAGAGTTTGAAATATTAGCTCAGCTAGAATTCCGCCACCTCCACTGACGTCACCACCACCACCAAGGGGCCCAAGCGTTGACCACAGGGGTCCCCGGGCTGCCCTGCTATCTTTGGAGGGGCCAGGGAAGTCCTGCTGGACAAGCCCCTCTGAAGTCAGCATCCTTGCTGTCTTGAAGCATGCCAGCCTGGCACCTAGTAGGCCGGCTGTGATCTGCCTGGTGCTCTGCGACCATGAGGCTGAGGCAGGCACCTCCCAGTGGCCGGGAACCCAGGCCTCTGAGCCCCTGCCTGCTCCAGCAACAGCCAGGAGGGTACACGCGGTGCCTGGCTCCGTCAGCTCAGCGTCACACCTGCGTGTGACCACCTGTGCACGTGGGGCCTGATGGCTCTGGCCGCAGCCCACTGACAGCCTCCTGCTGCTCCTCCACCTGGGCGCACCAGGTGGGCTGCAGCCCCCCGCTGAGGTCCCCTGCGTGCGTCGTGCATCGGGGCCACACTCAGTTCCTGAGCCACAGGAGGAGCTTTGTGGGCACGAGGAGGAAGCAGGGGGAAACCTGGCCCCAGTGGGGCCTGTTCTGAGTAGTGCTGAGTCTGGTTTGATTCTTCATGAGGGCACTCCTCCACTGCGGAGACTGTGTGAGCGGCCGCATCCCTGTGCCCGCCGGCCAGGACCCACCAACCTGAGGTTACTCTGGCTGAGCACACAACTTGGTGTTCCTGGGGTGGAGGGCACCCTTTTCTGGGTCTCCTCCAGTCCTGGGGTGGCGCCAGGACTGTGCAATCTGGCAGGCNTGCGGAGACTGTGTGAGCGGCCGCATCCCTGTGCCCGCCGGCCAGGACCCACCAACCTGAGGTTACTCTGGCTGAGCACACAACTTGGTGTTCCTGGGGTGGAGGGCACCCTTTTCTGGGTCTCCTCCAGTCCTGGGGTGGCGCCAGGACTGTGCAATCTGGCAGGCGGTCTGGGAATTTGGGTCCCAGCAGGTCAGGCTTGCCACCCAGGTGACCCCTGAGGAAAAAGCAAGAGGTGGTCCCTGCCCCACGGGTTCTGCTCTTCCCCTTGCCCATCCCAAGTGGGATGCCTGTGGCAAGTGGCTCAGAAAATCGATCTTGTTTTTTTCTGGGTGCCTCCTGGCCAGTCTCCAGCATCTCAACCCCCTTCCCCATGGCTCACTTGACCCATCCAGGAGAAGGCTCACGACAGGGGTCTGGCCGAGGGGGCTCCCACGTCCACCCTGAGTCACTCTCGGTTCCTCTTTGTCTCCACAGAGAAGCTTGGGGAAGACGTGCGCCTCCAGAAGCATGTCTAATGTAAACTAAAATTTTCCATTTTCCCCTGGCGCCAGAAGAATGTTTTTGTTTGAAAACAAACGTTCTTTGTGCTCTGGATGGAGCTGAGATCCCAAGTTCAAGCAGCGACTGAGAAAGTGGGGCCCGGCTCCCCGAGGGCTCCTCACCCATCCCTCCGCCCCGCCCCCCCTTCTTGTCTCCACGGTGTGGCCCCTCGCGGCGCGGCCACCCGCACGTGTGTGCCATCGAGCTTCCTTGCCTGGGCCCGGCCATTCCTCTGGGGCGGGGGCGGGCTGCATAAGGGAGGCGACTGCCGTCTCTGTAGTTGCAGGGGCTGTGCCCGAGTGGGGCCCTGCGGCCCTTACCCCACCCCCACTACGGAGGCCAGCTCAGGGCCTGCGATGTTGGGTTGGNCATCGAGCTTCCTTGCCTGGGCCCGGCCATTCCTCTGGGGCGGGGGCGGGCTGCATAAGGGAGGCGACTGCCGTCTCTGTAGTTGCAGGGGCTGTGCCCGAGTGGGGCCCTGCGGCCCTTACCCCACCCCCACTACGGAGGCCAGCTCAGGGCCTGCGATGTTGGGTTGGAGGATGTAAACTGCATGTCCGCAGAGGCCTTTTCACTGACCCCGCTCTGATCTGATAAGAGCGCGGCTTCAGGGACATCTGCTGGGCTGTCGGAAAAGGGGCGTTTTCAAATGTGGAATCTGCGGAAGGAGCCTGGGCCTCCATCCAGCCATCCTTTGTCTCCACGTGCCCTTCGCCCCTTGTTGGTCAGCTGACCTGTAATGAGGATGGAAGAGCAGGTGGCCCAGGTCTGTCCCTCCAGACGATGTCCCGGATTCCTGGCGTGTGTTCCCAGGAGGGCAGCTCCCCTCCAGCGTGCCCTAGGGCCTGGGCAGGTAGAGGGTGTGTTGCCCTAAGGTCCAGGAAGGAGCAGGATGGAGGTGGACAGAGGCTGGCGAGAGCCCGTGCCCAGACCGAGCACCATCCCTCTGAGCCTTTCTGGCAAGCTTGCTGATCTGGTGTCCAGTCTGGCCCAGGTCAGCAGATGAGAGCAGAGAGCAAAAGCAGCTTCTCCTGGGGGTTCGCCGAGACCCTGGAGCTCAGGGCGGCCCTCTTGGCGTCATGATAGAAGGGGGGTGCTCCACGGAGTGGGTCCTGTGTCCTGTCTCTGCAGGACAGCTGCAGGTGCCCTGTGCCCCCAGCCCCACCCCTGACCGGGAGACAGAGGAAGGCAGGGCCCCAACGCTGCAGCCCTGGCGTGTTTCCTGGGTTCCTGCGCCTGGGTTCAGGGTGGACCTTTGCAGCCGGGCCGCCACGCTGGGCAGCTGGAGGAGCTGTCCCTCCCTCATCTGACAAGTACTCTCCTCCCGCCAGCGAGGAGGGTCAGTGCCCAGGCCCTTCCCATGTGAGAGCTGGGGCAGGGTCTCCCTGAAGGCCTCCTGGTCAGTGCTGGGAGACTCGCCTTCATCTCTGCTCCTCACGCAGACCCCGAGGGCTCAGTCTTCCACAGCTGCTCTCAGCTCTGCAATGCTTTGAAAAAGCCGGGTGGGCACCTGTCTGTCGCTCGATCTTCTTTCTGCCCAGGCGGGAGAGGGGTTGGGGCCCGCGGGACAAAGGTGAGATTGCACAACTGATGCATCCTGTCCCAGCCCACGGGCCTTGAAGGCGTTTCTTTCTGATTCTGTCTTGCCTTTAAAAAAAAAAAAAAAAGTAATAACACGTTCATGACTTTAGACTCTTAGAATACAATTTTCAACAAAAGGCCAGTCTCCATGACCCCAGCCCCACGTCCAGAGCAGGATCCAGGAGTCCGTGTATGGCAAGGAACCTCCGGGTCTCCAGGCCCCACGGCCTGTCAGGAGTGGGCCCTGCTTGCTGCCTTCCTGCCACTGGACTTGGGTGGTGAACAAAACTGGCTCGCTACTCACTTCGCAGAGACATGGGTCTAGAAGCTCTGGGTTGGGGGGATGTGCCGTCAGTGAAGGGCTGAGGGGCGGTGAGCCAAGCCCTGGACAGCAATCCTCCTGGGATGACCGTGGGGCTGGAGGCCCCTAGGCCACAGAGACCCTGAGCCGCGAGACGACATGCAGAGTGGCTTGCACCGGCCAACGCTGCCGTCCTGGGTGGCCTGAAAACCCTGGCGCTTCCCCAGGGAATGCGGGGCTCTGATCCCCGCGCCTGGCCTTCTGCCTTTCCCAGGGATCGCCGTGTGCAACATCCCGTCCGCGGCGGTGGAGGAGACAGCGGACTCGACCATCTGCCACATCCTTAACCTGTACCGGCGGAACACCTGGCTGTACCAGGCACTGCGAGAAGGCACGCGGGTGCAGAGCGTCGAGCAGATCCGGGAGGTCGCCTCGGGGGCCGCGCGCATCCGCGGGGAGACGCTGGGCCTCATTGGCTTCGGTAAGTGCGCCCCGCCCACCGCCCGGGGAGGGGCTGCCGCAGGGACCCTCGGGAGGGTGGAGGCCCAGCCCTGGAACTCAGGCTTCACCGCAGCTGTAGGAGGACCTCTTTGGCCAGAGGAGGGCCGTGGCTGCGTGGCTTGGGAGGTCAGAGGTCAAAGCTGGCTAGGGAGCTGACCCCCAGGGAAGATGGGGGCTGCTTCTGGAAGACCCCGCCTGATGGGTGTGGGGAAGGGAGGAGGCAGCAGGAGGGCGTGCTCCCTGACCGCCCCCAGGGGCAGAGGGTGAAGGGCAGTGCCCCGCTTGGCGGCTGGTGCCCAGGTGGAAACCTGGGCAGCAGGCCGGGCTGAGCACCCGGAGGTGCCAGGCAGGGGTGGGTGTGAGGAGTCTCTGAAGGATTTCGAGCCAGACGGTCAGATCATCAGCTTGGAAAACTCACCAGGGGAAGCCTGAGACCCAGCTGGCCGCTCTGGACGGGCCTGGGGCGGGTTAGCCCGGTGGGGAGCTGCGGGGGCGGGTATACACTTGGTGGAGAGCAGCCGGACTGCCAGGCTGTAGGCAACACAGGGGCCCGAGTCAAACGGGAGGGGGCTCTTGCTTGCTGCTGCATGTCAGTCCTGCTCCTTCCCTCTGTGACCTTGAGGAAAGGTCAAGAGCTCTACCTCAAGGGCCTTCCAGCTGTCTCTGCCTCAGTCTCCCCGTCTGTACATTGAGGGTGAGTGGCACACAGTGGCTGCCCCTTAGAACTCAAAGAAGACATGACCAGCCCGTGGGGTTGGTCCTGACTGCAGGGCTTGGCTTCTAGAAGGTTCCCCCAAGCTGTCCCTCAGCCCTGAGCTTGGAGCTCTGTCTCTGAATAACAGGACCCCTGGGATGGCCATGGTGCCAGCTTCAACAGGTAGAGGGAGCGTCTTCCAGGAACGCACATCTTTCCCGCACCTGAATCTTGAGTCTAAGAATGCACGTGTCAGGGGTGATCACACTCTCAGAGGTAAACTTGTTACAAGAGTCCAGCTTCGTTTTTTCTTGAGTGGAAGGTAGAAAAGGACTAAGAAATGCTGCTGCCAAGCCGTAGCAACCTCTGCTGGGGCCACAGGGCTTCCTGCTGCTCCAGGAGGTGGGCCTTGGAGCTGGTTTGTAGACCATCGTGCGTTCTTGCCCCAGGTGGGCTCTGGCCATGTGAGTGGCCTGGCCACATAGAATAACACTCGTTTCCATGGTTTCTGACTCCAGGCATCACAGCAGGTTCTCAGAGGGGTCGTTTCTTGCGCTTTATCCTTCCCCATCCACCTTCTGAAAGCCAGTCCCGTGCTACCAGCCTGCCGGCTCCAGGCTGTAAACCAAGCCCCCCCACCAACCACCAGCCCCATCCCGGTCACGGTGCCCCATACCCACTGTTTCTCCCTGCTGCCTCTGCTGGTCTCTGTGTAGCTTCCCAGAACTGCAGGCGGACCTGAGACAGGAGGGGGCTCAGTTGTGGGCAGGCTCGCCCCCTGCTGCCTGCCATCCGGGGCTGGAAGCACCCACTTGCCCAAGACTGCCGGGCTGCAGCAGCGGGCCCCCGAGTGTGGAGCGGGTGCTGCCAAACCCAGTTCATGCTACTACATGGGGCCCTGGACGGAACATCCCAAGCTTGACCCCAGCCCGGGCTGGTCTGAGGACGGTGCTCAAGGCCAGCCTCCAGGTTGGGAACGAGCATGAAAGTCTGAAGGGAAAGCCTGCCGTCAGTGACAGCATGTGTACACACAAGCACACGCGTGCCAGGACAGTTGGGATCTCCTTTCTGAGACTGGGTTTGACCTCCAAGTTGCAAACAAGCATGAAAATATGAAGGGAGAGCCTGCCATTGATGGCAGTGTGCACACACACACACTAAGGCCAAGGCAGCTGGGCTCTTCTCTCTGAGACTGGGTTTTGACCAAGTCAGTAAGAGAATTAAGCATCAGGTATTGTACAGTTTAGTCAGGAAAACCCCATGGTGGAAAGGTGTGTGAATTTGCGAGCCGCAGAGCTGTGAGACGTAACGTTGAAACTGGCCGTGAGCCCCCAGCCCCTGGAGCTGCCACCCAGACCCCATCTCCCCTTAGAGCGTCAGGACACGGGGCAGGGTGGGGCTGAGGACCCACGAAGCAGAGTTGGGGGTCTTCTGGTATTGGCTGTGAGCTCCCAGGGAGGGTCTTTGGGTCGCCCTTGTTCCCGGCCCATCTGTCATGCCAGCTCCTCTGCTGCATGTGGCTGTAATTCCTGCTTCACTGTGTGTTAAGTGGTGACCCTGGGCACGGCTGACATGAGGAGCATCCTGGTGACCCCTGCAGCTGTCCCTCCTGAGGGGCCTTATGAAACCTCCTCCGAAGCACAGCTGGTGTTACCAGTGCTGCTGTTGAGATGACAGTTCCGCTGGAGGGGGAGCCGGTCTGCCACCCCCTGCCCTCTGGTGGACTTCCTGTCCCCTTACCCCTCCTGCACAGTGGAGCAGTGGTCTTCCCACCAGGATTTACTCTGCTGTCCCCGAATCAGCCCCTTCAAACATCATTCACACCATTTTGTGTTCCAGCGGGAAACTGCTTGAAAGTAAAGCGCTCTATCCCTGGGAGTTGGTGAGAGTCAGGGAAGCCTTTGCGTCCTGTCAGGTGCTGTCGCTGACTTGCCAGAGGGCCCGGTCCCTGCTCCACCCAAGCTCAGAGCCCCACCAGAGCGGTTCCCCACGGCAGTGAGTGCTCAGGCCAGAGTGCAGTAATCAGTTTACCCCCTTCATGAGCAAACACACCTAGTGGTAATTACATAAGAGAACAGTCCTGGTTCAACACTGAGAACCATAACGGGATGAAGCTCAGCTTAAGAAAGCTGCTGTGTAAGCAAACAGGAGGGGAAACTAAATACGAAGGGGAAAGGATGCTGGTGGTTGGGAGGCAGGAGACAGACACGTGGAGGCCACTAGATTGTTCTCTCTGGTGGTTTGAAAATGCGTGCAACAATGACTGTTTTGAAAAAAAGCAACATCTAATTGTAAGTACGCTTGATAAGCACTGCATTGCTCACCCAGGGAGCTGGCCCGGCTTCTGCCCGAGTGACCCAGGAAGGAAGAAGTGCTGGTGTGGTATTGCCAAACCTTGGTGGTTCAGTTCGTCCAGCAGCCACCACTGCTTGGCTCCACCTGCCAGTAGGCATGGCCAGCCCAGGTTCCCGGTCCCAGAAATAATGCAGGCAGCAGAGGTGGGGCACACCCCGCAAGGTCCCCCAGCCTGGTGATGAGGAGCAGCAGGAGGGGCCGGCCTCACTCACCGGGACGCTCTCTTTCCGCACAGGTCGCACGGGGCAGGCGGTTGCTGTTCGAGCCAAGGCCTTTGGATTCAGCGTCCTATTTTATGACCCCTACTTGCAGGATGGGACGGAGCGGTCCCTGGGCGTGCAGAGGGTCTATACCCTGCAGGACTTACTGTACCAGAGCGACTGCGTCTCCCTGCACTGCAATCTCAACGAACATAACCACCACCTCATCAATGACTTCACTATAAAGCAGGTAAATGGAAACACACGCTGGAGAACTTCTCTCCAAATGGAAGGGGAAATGGGAAATGTCTGTGGACCCACCAACCTCCACTGCAGCCCCACTTTCCTCCTGAAACCTCGGTACTGGCACCTCCTGAGGGGGCAGCATCTGCTCACCAGCTTCTCTCCTGCCCCGCCCCCCTCCCCTCCCCCCAGATGAGGCAAGGCGCCTTCCTAGTGAATGCGGCCCGCGGCGGACTGGTGGATGAGAAAGCCTTAGCCCAAGCCCTCAAAGAAGGCAGGATACGAGGGGCGGCCCTCGACGTGCACGAGTCGGAGCCTTTCAGGTTGGTCTGGGGAGACTGTGGAGATGTTTGCAGTTGGAGCTCAGGACTCACACAGGGACTTGTAGGCCCCAGGTCTTCACCCAACTTGTCACTGTGAACTTGGGGCAGCTGCCCAGACAAGTCCTGGGGAGGTGGCTTTAACCAGAGGCTAAAGGGCTCCGTTCTTCTAAGGGCTGTGCTGTATTCTCACTAAGGGTAAAACAGCTAGAAGTTCCCCCAAAGATCATCAGAAAGGGGGCAGGCAAAAAAACAGTGAGGGAGAGCAGGCTGTTTCCACAGCCCGACCACCTCGGTGAGAGGCAAGCCAGCAAATCCTCTGGAGAACTGTTTCCTCTTCCCCAGTACTCCTGACATTGTAATTACAGAGCAGTTGTATGAGTGGGTTCTGAAAGTCCCAACCCCCTAGAACACACACTGCAGAACCTGTTTTATCTCTATCAGCTAACATCCCACATGGCCAAGAGCTCCCGTTTGACCAGTCGGACAGGGAGTGATGTGCACTCGTCTCATTTCCTATGTTTTTGTACATTCACCCAGCTTTGCTCAGGGTCCCTTGAAAGATGCACCGAATCTCATCTGTACTCCCCACACAGCCTGGTATAGTGAGCAAGCCTCACTGGAGATGCGGGAGGCGGCCGCCACCGAGATCCGCCGGGCCATCACAGGTGAGCAGGCCTCAGACGTCAGGGTGAGAGGGCTTGCTGTGGGCAGAAATTGCTTTTAGGGGTCAAGTCGAAGACATGTGAGTGAATTGGGCCGTGCTTCTTTCAGAGGAAACCAATCCCCGTCTGTATTAGCCAACGTGAAGTTTTGCAGACCTGTACGGGGAGCTGCCCTTGTATGTTGGGAAATTATGAGCCAGCCCTTCCTATTAAGGACTAAGAAACTTGGGGGAGCTTCCCTGGAGGCTTAGTGGTTGGGACTCTGCTTTCCAGTGCAGGGCGTGCGGGTTTGATCCCTGCTAGGAGTGAAGATTCCCACACGCCTTGTGGCCAGAATACCAAAACACACACGGTATTGTAACGAAGACTTTTAAAATGGTCCCAAAGTAAAGAGACTAGCATGGTAGTCGTTCCCCCAAAACAGCTAAGTATAATATTTAACTTCACTGTATGATTAATTTCAATCATCTTATTCCAGGTCGCATCCCAGAGAGCTTAAGAAACTGTGTGAACAAGGAATTCTTTGTCACAACAGCTCCCTGGTCAGTAATAGATCAGCAAGCAATTCATCCAGAGCTCAATGGTGCCACATACAGGTGAGGAGGGGAATGGCCAGGGCCCTGTTCCCCAGGGGTGGGGGTGGGGCACAAAGCCAATGGGAGCACTGGTGGGAAATCCAGTCCCGTCCCCTCATCCCTGGTTTCAGTGGAGCAAATTTTAAGTTTTGAGGCAGAGCCAAGAACTGAAATTTCTGTTTTAAAGGATACAGACTTTGAACCACTGTGCCAGGATGTGATTAAATATTTAGTGCGTGTAATAGGACCTGTTCATGAAAGCTCCTGCTCTGGGCAAGCGGACCTATTTCTTCCCAGGTCCCATGGCTTTATTTACAACAGGTTCTGTTAAAGTTCTGCTTGTGATTTATCCTCATAAGCATTTTCAAGCCACACTTGAGCCCAGCCCCAGATTGGATTCCCTGTACCCTTTAAGAGTCATATCCTAATTATTCCTCTAGACACAGCAAGGCTCCTTGGCCTTTAGGAAAACTGCTTGTGCTGGAGGGGCTTGCGGCTCACAGAGATCCTGTCCATCAAGAGTCCCCTTGGGTGGTCCTGACCAGAGTCACTGTCACAGGCTACAGTAGGATGAGGGGTAGCATAGCTTCCAGAGGGAACCACCATCCCCTTTACCGCAGCTGTGAAGGGCTGGGTAACTCAGATGAATTCTAAAGCCCCTGCCTTGTCAGTACATCCTGTCCTCAAAAACTGAATGTACCAAGTCACGTTTGTGCACTGCGCGCACACAGCCATCCCTGTGCCCGCAGTGTAAGGTGAACCCATGTCCAGCCACCCTGCAGGTATCTTCAGGGGGAGGGCCTCCAGCCCATCGCCAATTCACCATCTCCCCTGCTGCCATTCCGCGTCTGTTACAGGAGCACATAACCAACCAGTGTAGGAAGTCACGCTGAGGAAGCGCACTTCACGCTGTTAGTGAAGTGGAAACCACTCAGTCGTGTCCAACTCTTTGCGACCCAGGCCAGAATACTGGAATGAATGGCCTTTCTTTTGTTCGGTGGATCTTCCCAACTCAGAGATCGAACCCAGGTCTCCCCCACTGCAGGCAGATTCTCTACCAGCTGAGCCACAAGGGAAGCCCATAAAAAAGGCAGAGCCAAGAGGTTGGCAACTTCCTGACCCTGGACTTAACCATCCCTTTCTCTCGTGTGCTCCTCAGATACCCTCCAGGCATCGTGGGCGTGGCTCCGGGAGGACTTCCTGCTGCCATGGAAGGGATCATCCCCGGAGGCATCCCAGTGACCCACAACCTCCCCACTGTGGCACATCCCTCCCAAGCTCCCTCTCCCAACCAGCCCACGAAACACGGGGACAATCGAGAGCACCCCAACGAGCAATAGCAGCGAGTGACGAAAGGTAATCATTCAGATACACCTGGGACCAAGAGACAGTGGAAGATGAACTAAGAGGAAAGGGATTTGACGGTCTCTTTAACTGATTCTGGACATATGCATCATTGGCGTTGCAGTGTTAAAGCTACAAAGAGCTAGAAGCCCAGACGTGGGAAAACTGAAGATGTCGTCTGCTTGCGGAAGCGCTGAAAGAGACTAGGACGTGATTTATTAACGACCAACTTCTGTTATTGTGTGTTAAGTTTTTCATCTGTGCATCAAATCACAAAGAATAAATATAGATCTTTTTCCTTTATCAGTCCCTTGGGCACAGGAGGTCCTGAACACCTTGCTCTAGAATGTTGCATCGAGAGTTCCAAACATCAAAATAAAATATTAAGAGGAAATCCCCACCCTATGACTCTAGTCCCTTCGGTCCACGGGGCTGGTTACCTCTTTTGCTAAATAGGAAGATTAAATTACTACAAAATGGGGAGAACACTGTCTGCCTGTGTTAGACACCGCAAGCACAGGATGGAAGACAGTACAGGCTCCTGTACAGAGAATTCTCTCCCATCTGAACTGTGTACTGAGCGGGCAAGTTGGTTGTGAGTTCAGTAAAACCCTCTGATGATGCAAAAAAAGAAAAAAGTATTAAGTTTCACAAGCTGTTTGTACTCAAATATATTTTCTCAGTTTCAGATCCTCAGCTATTTTATTGAGTGGAAAGTCTTGAACTGAAAGGGTTCAAGAATAATAATGTTGCATTTCCTTATGTCTCAGGAAACACTTTTTATGGTAACTTGTCAGATTGTCTATGAACAAACCCACTTTTTTAGACATTGATGAAGTCTTCTTTTCTTCACGTGATATTTTATACAAGAACACTTCAGGTGTGTTATTAGATGTGACTGATTTTAACAAATCCTATTAGATTTGTATCAACTAGTTACATGTTATATTCATAGTCTTTTGTGAATCATCGCCTTTTTGTTTAAAAGATGGCCTATTTTGAGCCTTTGTATAGGTACATTCCTGTTTTTGTGACAAAAAAAAAACCTTTAAAACTGTCCCAAACAGAAAAATAATGGCTATCAGAAATATGTTTTGTTTTAGTGTGAGTTACCGTTACTGTATCTGTTTATTGTAAAGGTGGACATTTAGCGTTCAGTGCAGTTTTCAATAAAAAGTAATAAAAACTTCTGTTAAGCTTTGAAATTCAAGCACATCTCACTAATGTAAAAGTTCTCTCGAGATGTTAACTGCATTTTCAATTAGCCCATTTCTTTCCCAACNTTGTAAAGGTGGACATTTAGCGTTCAGTGCAGTTTTCAATAAAAAGTAATAAAAACTTCTGTTAAGCTTTGAAATTCAAGCACATCTCACTAATGTAAAAGTTCTCTCGAGATGTTAACTGCATTTTCAATTAGCCCATTTCTTTCCCAACTCTTGTTATTCCCAGGTTCAAAGATTAACAATACTTTCCTATTTTATAACCAGACTCAAGAATGCTGGTAATCATTACTTCATGACCAAAACTTCACGTATGTCCATTCTTAAGATGAAATGGGTGGGTTAGAACTAAGTCAATTCAAGAAACAAAACTGGTTAAGTTTTAGTTTTGATTTTAATTTACCCACAAGTAAAATTACCTGACCCGAGCATTAATGCGGGAAGGGAGGTGAATCTCAAAAAATTGTTTGTAAATGATATTTACAAAGAAGTGTTGCAAAATAACATCAGTCATTTCCATGTGTTAAGAACTTTCAGTTGATTTAATGAGCCTTCCTTTCCTAAATAGCATTAAATCCTTTCTGTAAATGCTGGTTAAGTCCAGGGAGTCCAAACACCTTTACAACTGCCCGGCCTCTTTCCATTAAAAGAAAGTCATGGCAACTGAAAACATCAACTTCCTCCCTCATTTTAAGGTGGTGGTCCCATCCCAATGGGGTAACGTAAACTACATTACCACCACCTAATGTGGATGAGGTGGAGCGCATGGTTACTGACCTATCACTGGTGAGCGGGGCGGCGGTTAACTGCCCTCTCCATAACCGCTTGTCAAACGGGTCATCAGTGCAGGGGTGACTGACATCTGCACACCACGGGGGCCCCGCCCGCCTGTGCGCAGCAGTACTCCCTTAACGCAGACTAGTCTGCCATAGGATGCGCCTAGGAGCCAAAAACATGACAAGGCAGGCCCACACCCTGCCTTTTAATTTGGACAGAAACCACCGCACTGTATTCTCCCGAGAAGAGGAACCGTAAAGTCAAGTCCATACGGATCAGGTAGTACTGTCCAGAGTCAACCAAAAGACAGAGTTATCTGTTACCCTACCACATGGCATCTGAGAAAGGACTGCAAATTCTGTCTTGGGACGCTAGTTATGGCTGTTTGATAGTTCAAGAGCTTAACATAGCATTGACTCACAAAAATGTTAGCCTTTACCAGCCAATCTGCTGTGAAAAGTTCCACCCCGTCTGAAGCCTAGGAACTGGAGACACAGTCATACACACAGTCATATACACACACACGTACTATATGTATAGTTCTTTCCCACAGGGAAGAATGCTGTACCTGCTAAGCTTGATGTGGCCAGGGTCACTGATCTATAAATAAAGAGGCACCTCAGGGGACACATCACTCAGCAGACACAGCACACGGAAGCCGAAGACCGAGCAGCAGCTTCCTAAACAGCACTGGCTACCCTGGAGACCCGAGCAGCAGCTTCCTAAACAGCACTGGCTACCCTGGAGACCCTGGCACGGGTGCTTCTCCCTCAAACCTTTCTCTTTGGCTTCTTCAACTGGCTTAACCGCAACTAGAACAGGTTGTCTAGTCACTACAGAATTCTTCCTACATACGAAGAAAAGTGCATAGGGATGCTATGCTAAATAGTCAGAATGGCAGGCTTCTAAATCCTTAATTACTGTCCGAAACGAAAGCAAACCAGAAGGTCAATTTTGCAAGGAAACATCAGCTTCTTGAAACAGTAACACACCAACATAAAAATTCATTTATATGGAATCCAATTGCAAATATTCTTCCCACAAGTTTTAGCATGCAGCAGCAGCAATCCTTTCATCCTGGGAATGCCTTTCAGGGAGGGAAGAAAGAACTAAAGAGATGACATCTCACAGGTATTTTACTATTTTTAGTATTTCAGCATCAAATCTGAGGTTGTGCACATTTCAATACCATCTAAATAGAACTTAAAAGAAAANCCACAAGTTTTAGCATGCAGCAGCAGCAATCCTTTCATCCTGGGAATGCCTTTCAGGGAGGGAAGAAAGAACTAAAGAGATGACATCTCACAGGTATTTTACTATTTTTAGTATTTCAGCATCAAATCTGAGGTTGTGCACATTTCAATACCATCTAAATAGAACTTAAAAGAAAACAAGCAAATATTTAAAGGTTTTCACAGCCTTTTTATCAAAGGGAAAGAGTGTGTGTGTATGTGTGTGTCTGAAATTCCTTGCCACATCAATAGTCTACAAAGTGCTTATCAGGACACTAAGTCTTTTTGTGTTCCTGAGATAAGTCTGAAATTTTTACCCAGTATTGAATGTATACCTGAAGAGGTCAAATAATACTTTTATAGAAAAGTTTTTCTACCTAAGATTATAGTTATAACTTTAAATAAGAATGGCCACAATTAACCAACATGCAAAAATTCTCAGACTACTCACCGAGAAATTCATTATACAATGCATTTAACCACCTTACTGCATTCTTAAAATCTTTATTCTATTCTGAACGGAAATTCGCAATTAGCCCAAGCAAAGGCATGCCTTTCTAACACTATTTGCTTAAAGCAGAGTTGATGATAAAGAATCCAAAGACCCTCTGCACGGCAACCTGGGAGTCTAATGTCCACAGAGGCAAGTGAGCAGACTTCACATAATTCATTCAGTTCAAGTGGGCCCTAATGTACATCCAAGGGGTAACTCACAAGGAGATTGCTGCCCAGAGTCTGGTGGAGGAAGCCTCAGTTTAAGAGCACTCTTCCAAACAAATAAATACCTAAATAATGAAAGGCGGCTTATCAAACTGAATAAGAAACCAAAACCCTTTTCAAAACAAGGGAACAATGTCTACGTGAAGTTCACTCAATAAAAAATTCTGACTTTTCTTACAGTTTGTTCCTTAAAGATTTGATTTTATTGGGCACAACAGGAACTAAATTACTACTAAAAAATAAAAGCTTGTTTTTATTTTTATGTTTTGCTATGGATAATTTGTACAAAAAGTTTCCAAATCTCTAACGAGCTCTAGTGAGACAGAATGTAAAATGGATCTTTTCAGATGGAAGTAGAATGCCAGGTTCTACTTTAAAAACAATTATCTCAAAGGAACAAAGAGTGACCTGCCATGTGCTTCTGGAGGTGCCCATGCTGGAAAAACTTCTCAATAATATGAAGATGCTGGTACAACTTTTCCTATTACACAACTTCTTACACAACCACATGCGTTACATTTATAGACAGATTTACAATCTGAAAGGAAAAAAGTTCTGTCTTAATAAAATTAGTTTTTTGTTTCCTTTTTACAAACTGTAGTCCAAAGTTCTCTGTCTCCTCATGCAGCAGACACATCGTCTCTGTTGGGTGTGGATCAGAAAAAACCCTTCCAAGCAGACCCTGCCAGGTTCGCTTCATTCCATGCCGAGAGCTCTGCTTGGAGCAATACACTCATGTGGGGTCCCGCACAGAGCTGATACCTTGGTCTTCTGTTCTTGGATTTTTTTTTTCATTCATCTTCATCATCTTCGTCTTCCTCTCCATCAGATAGGGATGTACAAGGCCGGATCTGTCGGTAGCGGTCAAGCCATTTTTCTACCATTTGAGTGACCAGGGGGTGGTTTCGCCGCCGAGAGCTCTTCTGCATGGCCACGAGAACACCCCCCTCAGTCACACAGCAGTCCAGCCACTCCCTGAGCAGTTTTTCTTGCTGTTCCTCATTACCTAGCTTTTAGAGGAATGTGAATGAAGAAAAGGAAAAATAACATAACAGATCAGAGACCTGACAGGAAAAATTTCATAGAGACCTACAGCTGGTATGATTAATGAAAGGGCCAATGTCTCAACCTAGCTTCTTACTCTCAAAAACTTTATGTTTAAAACCCTATGGGTAAACAGGAAAAAATATCAACTTGAAAATTCACAGACAAACCTAGAGGGAAGAACAGCCTAATAAGTTCATTTGTTTGATATAATGGCAAAAAGGAAGTGTTATCCAATACATTGATTCTGGCAAAGAAAATACTAGAAAGAAAAGTCACAGCTTCAAAAAGAACAAGGTAAGTTTGCTCAGAAAGTTATGCCTAGAGTGAAGTTACAAAAATTATCTATGAATTTCTTTCTTAATGTTTTGCTTATAAAAGTTTTATAATAATTACTAGTATATTAAATAAAAGGCCAATACTTTTTATAAGAATACGAGTTTGCTGCGAGTATTCTTTCACACCTTCTCATCACTTCCCTGCGGCTACAGGGAGCTCCTACCTGCTTCTCCCACCACTGCCCAGGCACCTAATCTCACCTGAGCGGCCAGTGCACCTCTTCTACGCAAACTGGCTGCTGGCTCCCCAGCTCACCCAGAGTAAAAGTCAGAAAGATTGAAAAGACTGCCGATGGCCAGCCCACAGCCTCAGCCTCCTCTCCCCCCAGCCCAGTCCCACAAGCCACGCTGGCCTTCCAGTTCCCTCTGCTACAACTCTCCTCCCCCACTTTCTGCAAGACTCCTTCCTTTTGCAGTCTCGATTCAGGCACCAGCTCAGTGACACCTTACCTTACCCCCCCAGTTCAGTCACCAAAACCCTGCACCCCCATCCCTCCCTTTCCCGTCACCCCATCTTTTTACTTCTCCTCCTCAGCACTCATCACTACCTGAGGGCATGGGCTTTCCTCTTCACTGCTTTATCTGCACACAACACCTCCTACACAGCTGTTCTGAAAAGGCAAACTTCAGTCTGTCTGACTAGCATTTATAGAAAGTGACGATTACTGTGACCACTCAAACCCTAAGTGGTAGTGCAGATACCAGCACACCGAGACCCAAGGCCAGGCTCTGGCACAGCACTGCCACTTTAAGCAGTTAGCGCAAGAAACAGGCGTCTTACCTCCTGAGCAGAAAGGAAGTGCACGTGGAGTAGCTTCCTCTCACTGTCAACCAGAGGCAGGAACGTGATGGTGACGTCGTCATCGGTGTTCAGGTTAGCACCAGCACCTCGGTTACCATAGCCATCATTTTCGACGGCAACCAAAGCAGAGAAGTGGCCCCTTGTATAGCCCAGAGCAATCGGACTTTTCCAACAAAAACTCTGTTCCCATAACAAAGGCAAATACACACCTGGAGAGAGGGAAGAAAATCACAATGGGATTTTCAGGATATGACTGCAATGTGCCTTAAAATAATAAACAAGAAAGTTCCAAAATACTGATGATGGTTTACCTTGAAACCGAGTATATCCTAAAGTTTCTCCCCGAAAACTTTTATAATATTTTACTCCATAAACTATAATTGGTCGTCTAAGAATATGTGCAAGTACAAAAATGTGCGTCTGCTCCAGACTTGCTCCAGGCTGTACAGAACAAAACAAAAGAGAGAATTTCTCTTTAAGAACCCACCACCACCCTGGAAAACTGACACGCACAATACAATGCTGCTCTCCTTCAGCATACTCCCTCCATTCATTAAAAAAACGGTACTACTACTGTCAAGCTAAAGAATGATTCCTCAAAGAGCAAAGTCCAATAAAAGAAATCTGCAAAGCTTACATACAGATAGTCTTTGCTATCCAAAACTCAAGAACTAAACAGATTTGGTTAAATATTGATCTGAGGAATAAGAGATTAAAACAAAGGAAGTTTTATTTATATAATTGCCTTCTGGTTAAGCTCCTCATGGAAGTACTACTTACAACAGGGTCCTCCCAAAGTGAAAAGATACACTTGACTGTCTCACAGGAATACAAATAGCTTGCAAATGGCCACATCACCTAACACAAGAACACTCAACTGGTCTCCTTCCCTCAGCAGCGAATCCAGCAGCATCTTTACAGCAGGTACATGTCTCAGACGTGTACCCTGCCCAAAGGACCCAAAGACAGAGGGACTTCCCTCACACTGTACTAATGAATTATGGTGTTTTCTGCAAAGAGAAGAGGTAATTTGTTGTGCATATACATGAACTTTACAGTTCAGTATATTTATGAAGTGAAAGTTGCTCAGTCGTGTCCAATTCTTTGCGACCCCATGGACTATATAGTCCATGGAATTCTCCAGGCCAGGATACTGGAGTGGGTAGCCTTTCCCTTCTCCAGGGGATCTTCCCAATGCAGGGATCAAACGCAGGTCTCCTGCATTGCAGGTGGATTCTTTACCAGCTGAGCCACAAGGGAAGCCCAAGAACACTGGAGTGGGTAGGCTATCCCTTCTGCAGCGGATCTTCCCAACCCAGGAATCGAACTAGGGTCTCCGGCACTGCAGGCGGATTCTTTACCAACTGAGCTATGAGGGAAGTATATTAATAACACTTCACAGAACTAGCGTGCATCTGAGAGACAACTCGACACATCTATACAAGTTCATTCCCAATCACTTCTCTCCATGGAACCTTCTCCTTGGCCTACCTCACGTGGACACAGCATCAACCAGGGAGCCCTACGAAGACCACAACTTGATCCTCAGGGGCCTGACAGCGCACCACCAGCACAGAGTGCCCATTATCAGTGAGTGATCTTGGACACGGAATGGGCGCTAACCCACAGGTGGGTAAAGCAGGCATAAAGCCGCCATTTTTTTTTTTTTTTAATACAGTTTATTTACAATGTTGTGCTAGTTTCTGCAGCAAAGTGAAATCATTTATACATAGACATACATCTACTCTTTCTTAGATTCTTTTCCTATAAAGATCATTACAGAGTTCCCTGTGCTATACAGTAGGTCTTTAGTTATCAATTTTATATCTAGCAGTGCGTGTACATCAATCCCCCAAAGCTACTTCTCCATGAAGACAACATAACTGAAGAGCAATCTGAGGAAATATTTAAGAGGTTAGAATCACCAAGTAAAACGTTCATTCTGACAGTTTTCTAGTCACTTAACATAGAAACATACTGCCCTCCCTGTTTGGCAGTGAGGCCTATGGTCACAGAGCCAATCAGCAGTCAGTGGAACCCGAGTCACCTGATGCCAGATCCCCAACTCTCCTCTGTACCACTCGGCTCCAACGTGGTCTCACTGCAAACCAAGGCATGCAGAGCAGCTGCTCACTGTTTTCAGAGAAGCAACATGCCTGGGAGCATTCTTACCTGACTAGCAAGAGACAGTATAAATGCCCAGTCTTCTTGCCACTGTTCTTCTCTCAAGGAAAAATGTAAACCAAAGCTCTGAGAATACCAGGACTCCCAATCTTTCCAACGTGTATAAAACCTAAAAAGCAACACAGTAAAAAAGAAGCCTTTCTATAAACAGTTGATTTAATATTCTAATCATTCATTTATTGTAGTCTTTAAGCACTTCATATGCAGAGATTTAATAATTCACTTTACCTGGCTTCAAGTAAATTTTTCAAATTAAAGATGCCTCCATTCTGCTAGCAGACATTTTTCAACATATCCTCAGACATAATCTGATTCACCGCCCACCAAAGTTTCATCAGAACTTCAAACACTAATGACAAGAACAGCTGATTTCAACTGTCTACTATTGGTTTACAAATGAAAAACACTCAAGATCATCTGAGAGTTTGGATAAAATCAAAGACACTTTACTCCATTAATGTATAGTATCCACTACTTGGTCACAGATTTAGAAACAGCCCATGTGTTTACGAGAATATCAAAATCACTTCCTTGAGACTTCATTACACAAAATTATTTGAATATCACATGATAATAAAAAAAAATGCAACTACAAAAATAATCCCCTCTTCATGCTTAATACCTCTCTAAATACTTCAGCCTAATATATTATGAAGACTAAAACTCAAACTAGGCCACTGGTAGACTGAATGACTAAAACAAAACATTCTTTTCTTTATAACATCAAGTATACAATTAAATAAAGCCAGATATAATTACACTGAAAATTGTGATCCACTGTCTCACAAACAAACCAGCAAAGGCCTCTGAAGACAGATTAACCGGTAACAAACAGTTAACCAGTGTAACATTACAATCCTCTCACATGTAATGAACTATCAATCCCCAATACTCTATGTACTTGAATTCTAGGTGAAAGAATCAAAAGATCAGAAAACATTCTCTCACAATTGCTGAAAAGTTAAGGTATTAAATGTCTTAGTGTCACACGTTTCTCTAACTTAATGCAGGGTTTCTTAAAAAGTAAACTAACGTTATTTTAGATTTAAAATAGAATGTTACAGAGGCTTAACTCTTGATTAGAAAATAACTTTTTTCCTATTTATAGTAACCACAGGTTTTTTCTTTATAATTAAGGAATGTAAGTTTCAATGCCAAATGTTTAAAAATAAAATATGGATATCCCTCTTAAAATACCTAAGATATACAGAAATATATTTTAATGCACAAATGACAAAATACATTGTTTTGATATCAGTTTGGGAGAATTATTGTGAAACAGAAAGTTACTACAAACTGAAAGATGTATGTGTTAAGAAACGTCTCGGTTAGTGCCTAAAATCATTTTAATATCGAGACAGCTAAATTTGCCAGAAATCAAATGACAACTGCACTCAAAACTAAAGAAGACTCTGCAGAATAAAGGGGTCAAAAGTGTTTTTAAACTCACATCCACCACACAAAGACCCAAACTGTTGATCTACTTGGCTCAGTCAAGGACACAAATCTGAACATGAGACTAAGTGAGACAGCAATACAAGTTTGGCTTAATATTCAAAAGTCAATTTCAGGATGATAAGACTTAACACTCTGATAATACTCTCGAAATTAATCTCCACATTCAGTGCAATTTCTATCAAAATCCCACAGGGCTTTTCTGCAGAAGCTAGAACCTAAAATTTACCTAGAAGTCCAAAGGGAACAGCAAAAAGAATCTGAAGAAAAGAAGGATAAAGTTGGAAGACTTAAGATTCCTGATTTCAAAACCTACCACAAAGCATGGCTGCACTCTTAAGACCCAGGTCTTCCCCACTCTACCAGCCATCGAGCCAAACCTCAGATTATGGCATTTATCTACTTTCACATTAAACTTTGAGACTTCAAGTGACTCAAAACTGGAATTTTAGTCCTAACATTAGTTACCACTGCTGAAATTTACAGTACACTTTCAACCTTACAACAAAGGCAGGATATTACCACCAGAGGAAAGACTCTAGGTTTGCCTGTTTTAAAAACCTTGCAAAATGGTAGATTTACCAAAATCCAGATCTAGCTTCTAGGCTATGCACACCCAAAAAACAGATCCATCTTTCCAGGGCAGACGCACATTAATCAAACCTACAAGGCAGACCTATAAAGCCACAATATCCCAAACGACTATCATCTTCTCATTGTGGGCAGGCCCACATAAACAGCCAGAGCACGAGGATGTTGTCTGATGAGCACACCACCCAATCCAGAGAGGTGAGACAGGATGGACACTTAATGGCATCAGGCTTACCTGGCCTGATGAATCCACACCACAAAAGGAGTGGTTTTCCCCTCAATACCAAATCAATCCACAGCAGTCTCCCTCCTCTAAAGGGCACAAAGTCCTCTCCACTGGACAAAGGCTAAATGACTAAACCATCAGATAACTGAGTCCATGTTGGGTTTCTTAGATGTGGTAATGAGGAAGTGATTGGGTAGTAGAAGATCCTTGTTCTTAAAAGATACAGGATAAAACACTGAAGGAGAAAGCATCACGGTGTCTAAAACAAATTGTTTCTGCATTAATACATAGAGCTAATATATAGAGAGAAGAACATACAGAAAAATGTTAACCATCAACAACTGATCAAGCCAATGAAGGAGATGCTGGGGTCCACCAGACTAATTTTAACTTTTCCGTGGATTTGAAAATTTGCAAAATTACAAAAATGTGGTCTTAAGAGTATCTGTCTCAGGAAGAAAAACGTGTAATACATAATCAATATCTTAAACTTGAACAAAAATACGAAATATATGAGCAAAGACCTTCCTATATTTAATAAGACCACTACCACAGATTCAAATGTTTGTTTTAAAGCTTAGCAAAACATATAAAAACCACTGCAATGTTCAAACCGTCTCAGTGTCTAAAACCAAAGTTTCTCCCTCCCCCAGCTTCCATAAAAAAAAAAACAACAGACAAAAAGCATCCAACCACTGTAAGGACAGGTTTCAGCTAGTGCTCTCCTGGATTTCAAAAGGGAAGGATGTCAGCTCACCAATGTGAACAGTCATGCAGGCTGTCATGCAGGGCTTTCCGAAGCACCGAGTCCTTGTCGTAAATGCCCCAGGTAGCTTGTAGTACTGAATCAAGTAAGCAGTCTCCTGCAGTCCGGTTCCAAAGTGCATACAGTCGACTGTCCAAACGTGTAGCCAGTTCCAACGACCAGTTTATAATTGGAGATTCTTCTTCTAACTCTATGTGAGGAATTTAACATATTCATGTAAAACATCAATAAAGGAAACTGAAGATGATTCAAAGAAATGGAAAGATAGCCCATGCTCTTAAGACTTGAAGAATTAATATTCTTAAAATGGCCAAACTACCTAAAGCAACCTACAGATTTAAGGCAATTCCTATAAAATTACCCAAGACATCTTTCACAGAACTAGAATAAATAATCCTAAAATTTATATGGAACCATAAAAGATCCAGAATTGCCAAGGCACTTCTGAGAAAAAAGAACAAAGCAAGGGCTTCCTTGGTGTGTCAGTGGTAAAGAATCTGCCTGCCAATGCAACAGACAGGGGTTCAATCCCTGATCTGAGAAGATCCCACATGCCGTGGACCAACTAAGCCCGTACACCACAACTACTGAGCATGTCTGTGCTCTAAAGCCCAGGAGCTATAGCTACTGAGGGCACGTGCCACAACCAGAGCCCACACTCCACAACAAGAGAGGCCACCGCAGCAAGTCCACACACCACAACAAGAGAGAAGCCCACACAGCAATGAAGACCCAGCACTGCCAAAAAATAAACAAAATTTTAAAAAAGAACAAAGTAGGAGGTCCAACCCTCCCAAACTTCAGATAAGACTATAAAGCTACAGTAATCAAAACAGCATGGTATTCACACAAAAAAAGACACATAGCGCAGTGAAACAAAACAGCCCAGAAATAAACTCACACACCTATGGCCAATTATCTTCAACAAAGGAGGTAAGAATATACAACAGGAAAAAAGCCTCTTCAACAAGCGGTGTTGGACACCACCAAGCCGTATTGGACAACATCTATGAAGTTAGAACACACCTTCACACCAAATACAAAAATATGCTCAAAATGACTTAAAGATTTAAATATATGACATGATATCATAAAACTCCTAGAGAAGAACAAAGGCAAAATATTCTCTGACATAAACTGTACTAATATTTTCTAAGGTCAGTCTTCCAAGGCAATAGACAAAAGCAAAATAAACAAATGGGACCTAATCAAACTTGAAAGCTTTTGCACAGCAAAGGACACTATAAATAAAAAGAGATGACAATGTTTGGAANCCTAGAGAAGAACAAAGGCAAAATATTCTCTGACATAAACTGTACTAATATTTTCTAAGGTCAGTCTTCCAAGGCAATAGACAAAAGCAAAATAAACAAATGGGACCTAATCAAACTTGAAAGCTTTTGCACAGCAAAGGACACCATAAATAAAAAGAGATGACAATGTTTGGAAGGGAGAAAATATCTGCAAACAATGCAACCAAAAAAGGGCTTAACTTCTAAAATATACAAACAGCTCCCATGTAACACAACCACAGAAAAACCACCCAACTGAAAAATGGGCAAAAAGACCTAACCAGGCATTTCTCCAAAGACATACAGATGTCCAAAAGGCACATGAAAAGATGCTTAACAACTCTAATTACTAAAATTATGCAAATCAAAACGACAATGAGATACCACCTCACACTGGTGAGGGTGATAATCATTTAGAAGTATACAAATACAAACGCTGGGGAGGGTGTAGAGAAAAGGGAACACCCTCGTCGCTACCGGAGCAGCCAATGTGGAAAGCAGGATGGAGATTCTTGAAAAAATTTAAAAACCAGAGCTGCCATATGATTCAGCAATCCCACTCCTGAGCATATACCTGGACAAAACCGTAATTCAAATAAACAAATGTTCCTCCTATGTTCATAGAAACCCTATTCACAATAACCAAGACATGGAACAACCTAAATGTCCCTTGACAGATGAATGGATGAAAACATGTGGTGCACGTACACAATGGACTACTACTCAGCCAGAAAAAAGAACAAGATCATGCCACTCGCAGCAACATAGATGGCCTAGAGATTACCATACTAAGTGAAGTCAGAGAGACAAATACCATTCGATATCACTTAGAATGTGGAAGCTAAAATATGACATAAATGAAATTCTCCAGGCAACAGATTCACAGACACAGAGAACAAACTTGTGGCGGCCAAGACTGGTCAGGGGATGGAGTGGAAGTTTGGGGTTAGCAGATGAAAACTAGTATATATGGAACAGACAAACAAGATCCTATTATATGGCATAGGGAACTATATTCAATTATCTTGTGACAAACCATAATGGAAAAGAATATAAAAAAGAATATATGTTGAAGTGTAATAGAATCACTTTGCTATATAGAAGAAATTAATACAATATTGTAAATCAACTATACTTCAATATAAATAAAGATGCAAGTAAGTAAATGAATGTAACATGTTCAGTCTCATTCTTCTGCAATTTAGAAATATTCTATTTGGAAGAAAGAAAGAAAGAAAGAGAAGTCACTCAGTCACGTCCAACTCTTTGCGACCCCGTGGACTGTAGCCTACCAGGCTCCTCTGTCCGTGGGATTTTCCAGGCAAGAATACTGGACTGGGTTACCATTTCCTTCTCCAGGGGATCTTCCTGACCCAGGGACTGAACCTGGGTCTCCCACATTGCAGGCAGACACTTTACCATCTGCGCCACCAGGGAAGCCCTTGGAAGAAAGAAACTATTCTCTAAAATGTTAAANCTTTGCGACCCCGTGGACTGTAGCCTACCAGGCTCCTCTGTCCGTGGGATTTTCCAGGCAAGAATACTGGACTGGGTTACCATTTCCTTCTCCAGGGGATCTTCCTGACCCAGGGACTGAACCTGGGTCTCCCACATTGCAGGCAGACACTTTACCATCTGCGCCACCAGGGAAGCCCTTGGAAGAAAGAAACTATTCTCTAAAGTGTTAAAAAATGTATATGTAATATACTAATAAACAGCTAGAAATTTTGATCAATTGAAATATAAACCTTTTAAATAATGGAAACATCTTGAGGCATTAAAATAATTTATTTAATTTTTAAATTCTTTATAATTTATTTTCTTAAAATGTTTACTATGAAAAAACACTCATCCTAGAATAGGAAACACAAAACCAAGATTTTAAAACTTTTATACCTTTATTCACTCTACCACAGTTATGAGCTGTGAATGAGCTATTTTAACAGCATAATACAACACTGTTCTCAAGGACTTTATACATTTTCAGTTTAAAGTAGAAATAAAACATGATGACTATACACCAAACTACTCCAAAGCTTACAAAGCAGAGCAAAGCATTTATTGAAATCACTAAGAATTAACTCATCTCATTAGTCTCATGCTTACCTTTTTGAACATCTCTATCAAGCACCTCATCAAATAACTTTTCTTGGACTGTTGGAGGCAAGTCTTCAATATCTACAAAGAAAAACCTTACTTTAAAAAAATCTTTAAATGCCTCATAACTTAAAAAATTTGATGCCAATACCTAACAGTAACTTCCTCTAAAATAATTCCCTTTCCACTGAAGACCGTCAAGTAGCATCTTTTAAAAAACATGCACATATCTCATGAGTTGTGTATATGAGGTGCAGAATAGTTCCTTTCTGTACTTCATTGTCAAAATAGTGATCTATCTACAAATAGTAAGAAGAAAAGCATCTGAACCAGTAATAATAATCAGCTATTATCAAAAAGACAAGCGATAACAAATACAGACAAGAACACGGAGAAAAGAGAACCCCTCTGCACCACTGGTGGGAATGTAAACTGGAGAAGGGCTTCCACTATGGAAAACGTTATGGAGGATCCTCAAAAACATAAAACTATCATGTATGATCCAGCAATCTCACTTCTGGGTATACAGACAATAGAAATGACAAACCTGTATCCCCATGCTAGCTGCAGTGTTACTCAAGATAGCCAACATAGGAAAACAACTTAAGTGTCTATCAATGGGTGAATAAATATAGAATAGATGGGTTACTAAACCATGGGAAAGAAAAAATCATGTCATCTGCAATGTATAGAAGGGCCTTGGAGATGTTATGCTAAGCGAAATAAGTTCAACAGAAGACGACAAATACCATTTGGCATCACTTATATACGGATCTTAAAAAAAAAAAAAAAAGGATGGGGAGAAACTGGTGCAAGTACAAACTATAAGCCATAAGATGAAGGAGGATAGGATTTAATGTAAAGCACAGTGACGATAATCGGTAACACTGTATTGTACACTTGAAATTCTCTAAGAGAACAAAACCTAAATGTTTTCACCCAAAATATAAATAGATAAACACAAGGTGAGGTAATAAGTATGTTAACTAACTAGACTGGGTGAGGGTGGGGGGATCCTTTCACAATTTATGTGTGAATCAAATCACCATGGAATTCTCTAGGCAGAATACTGGAGTGGGCAGCTCTTCCCTTCTCCAGGGGATCTTCCCAACCCAGGGATCAAACCCAGGTCTCCAGCATTGCAGGCGGATTCCTTACCAGCCAAGCCACAAAGGAAGCCCAAGAATACTGGAGTGGGTAGCCTATCCCTTCTCCAGCAGATCTTCTCGACCAGGAACCGCATTGCAGGCGTATTCTTTACCAACTGAGCTACCAGGGAAGCCCCAAGTCACCACAATGTGTATCTTAAAATCTTACAGTTTTCTATATTAATGACAACTTAATATAGCTGAAATAAAAGGGGGGGAAAAAAAAAAAAAACAGAAGAACAGAGGTCTCTGATACTCAGGTTAAAATAACAAATTCTGTTTTCTGCCGCCCCACCCTCGCCACACTCAATCTCTGCTCAGAACTGTTTCTGCAGACTTTAGAATCTTCTTATAGAAGTCAATGAGCCACTCCTTTTGGCACACAAATTTCTATTTTTCTCACCTTCCTGAAATTTTCTATGCTCTATTCGGTCTACTAATTGAGTAGTCTAGAATAAAAAGCATGATTACCCTTACAACATTTTTTTACACTACATAACTATTTTCAATTCAAAATAAAATCTAATCACTCAGTGTAATAAGTTTAAATATATAGAGAGTGCATTTGAAATGAAATTTGTCTAATTTTAAAAGGCTTGGTTGTAATGTCCTATCATTTTGTAAATACCTCTGCTCACACCTTAATATAAGCTTAAAATAGAAAGCACAGAACACTCAAAACCAAAATGTAAGTTTTACTTAGAAACTTTAGGTATTCAGTGTATTTATTCAGTGTCAGTTGAGAAAAAGCAACCTGGAAAACATTTCCACTTGTCATGGAACTGGGAAATAAAAAGTTGCTTCACAAATATAGTAGAAATTAACATAACGAGTGAAGTACAGCAATGACACTTTCAAAAGAATGCCACTATCTTTGATTCAAATAATTTGTATCTACCCATCAAAAACCCAGATTCTGATCTAATCTCCTAATATCAGGTAACCAGCTGTTACCTAATTTAAAAATAATAAACACATGTGAAAAGAAAAAGAAAAAAAGCTGATTCATGACACTCTAAAATAAAAACAGAGAAAAAGAAATGGATAAGACAGACTCTTAAAAATAGCCGAGGCGCACAAAGAAGTCAGAGTTATTACCAGCTGCTGTCTTCCTCTCAGCTCTACAGCATTAGTTTATAAATGGCCTACATAGTGATTACTTTCAGTGAAACAGGAAGGTCAAGTTGACAGCCACTAACAGTGGCTATCTGTTTTCTAACAATCATTTTCATTCAGACATTGAAAGAATATAATAAAGTGGAAGTTTGTTTTCATAGAGAGATTTGGAGTTACCTGCTGGCAATGTGAATGTTACAAGGTCAGTTAGGAAATAGCAAGCGAAGTCCCCCTTTCTTTGGTGAAGAGAGGCAGCGATCTCACGGCGGATCTGCTCTGTCAGCTCAGGACACACCATTGCAGGAATACACTTTGCAGCTTGCTGAGAAACCTTAAATACAAAAGAAATTCTCCTCTACATCTCATTCATCATCACTGGAAGCAGAAATCAACAGCATTAAAAAGAAATTACCAAAACTTTCCAGTAACTTAAGGTGTTTTTATTTTAAATACATGAGATATTGGTGTTATGTCCTCAACAGTGTAAGAGTATATATCAGTACAACTTTCCTGGAAAAAAGTGATAAAAATGCTTTACCCTCTCGATTCAGTAATTCAGTAATTTTTAGTGGTATTTATCCCAAGGAAATATACAAACAAGCACATAAAAATGTATGTAAGACAGAGCTGTTCACAAAGGTTCATCACAGGAGAGGGAATGAGTACAGAAAGCAAAGTTAAGAATAACCATCAGGCCCCTAATAAAAACATTCTTAAACAGGGAATTCCAGCTCACAGACAAAGAGGAAAGTAGAAGCAGGATCTTAGTTCCCCAACCAGGGATCAAACCCACACTGCTTGCGGTGGAAGCATCTTAACCACTGGACCACCAGGGAAGTCCCTATAATTTTGTATTTTTAAAAAAGCAGCTGGCTTCCCCAAGTGTAGAGCAGACAACAAAGCTCTGAAGTAGTACAACTCAACAGGAATGAAACCTGAGCAAGAACTTTCCTATCCTTTTAAAATGATGAACAACAACAAAGGATGAAAAGGCATCATCTTACATTTAAGTTGCCTTCCTCTGTGGAGCTCAGGAAATCTATACGCAGAGAATCCTGAAACCCAAGGTGAGTATCCATCTACTCGAGAGGAAATGAGTCTGTTGTGACTCCCCACTCTGTCACTACAGCTGCAGCCACTAACCTGGGCGACCTTCATGAACAAACTTCCAGTCACAAGTGGGGCCTGAAGCAGCAGATCTCCCAATAGAGCCACACACAAAGTTTCATGATACTGTCATCTACACAACATACGTGGACACACTGAATTGTAATTACTACTGAGGTAAGTGGACAGTGTTTCAAACACCCTGTATACCCATGACAACCACAGACATCCCCTTCTGAAAACGCCTGCAGGAAAGTTCAGTTCTAAACATTACTGGCCAGGATTAACACTGACGGTGAAGTTGTCACCACACCTCAACTCCACGAGCCCAACCTAAGCAACAATCTGTGGAAAAATATTACATATTTTCAGAATATAACTATTTCTCAAGTAACAGCATTAAAATGGATCTCAAAAGTAAACTCAAAAATAGCTTTTTCGAAACTGCTAACCCTAAGCCCCTTTGCAAAATCCGGGGGAGATTTTGAACACTGAACACCTCAAAAGAAATCTTAGAGCTAGTGACTGACTGCTAAAGCTCTCCTCCCACCACCATCCTTAAGCACTTGCCCCTGAAGCCTGCCCCTTATCTCCTAGCCTCTTCAGTCTCATGACTCTCCATCAGCTCCTTAGCCTACTAGCTAATTTAGGGCCCATGAACTTAGGAAGGGTCCATGAACTAGAACAGGAAGTTCAATTTAATTTAAATCCTTCATTTCACTTGTCTACATTTAAAATTACAAATTTAATATTCTGACAACTATATGTTTCAATGTAACTGATTTCCTTTGCAAACCTATTTTCTATTTTATATATTTAAAAACAAGAGTTTGAAAAGCAGTCCATTTATTCCACCAGACTGCAAACAGGGCTCATGGTTTAAAATTCCATTAAGTAAGCCCCCAGCCCCAGACACACATTCCCAACATGTAACGCTCTCCTATTCTCATCCCCGAAGGCCCTGGCTGGCTCCGTGCCCTGTCTGCAGACACAGCCCTCAGCCCAGACTCATGCTCCCCCGTCCCAGTCTCCTGACTGACCCCTTCGATTCTGTCCTCTGGAGTGCCCACACCACGGAGACTAAACTCCACCACCGATTCCGTTCTTTCCCTAGAACAAGCGTCCTCTCCACCTCCGCCATGGTGTGTGCCAGGGCTGGTCCACGCGTACCACAAAATATGCAGAAATGACGCAGTATCACTTCCTACGTTAGGCTATACAGAAAAGACACTGGTTTCCACCTCACTCACTCTCTCACAACTCTCCCTCTCTCTTCCTCACACTCTCTCGGCCCACTTGCTCAAGGAGAGATCAGCCAGCACATGACACGCACTCCTACGGACAGGCCCACAGGACAAGGACCTGAAGCCTCCTGCCAACACCCATGTGAGTGTACTTAGAACCACAGCCTCTAGCCCCAGTCAAGCCTCTTGACAACAGTAGCCCTGGCAATCTGGGACCTCATGAGACCTGAGCCAAAATCATTCAGCTAAGCTGCTCCTGGATTCCTTACTCTCAGAAACTGTGATAACAAGTGTTTGTTGTGGTAAGCTGTTAAGTTTTGTGGGCATCTATTACCCAGCTGTAAATAAATACACTGGGGTTCTACTGTCTTCCCATTGTTAGTCCTCAGAATGCTCTTAGGAGGCTGATGGCTTACACCAGTCCCTCCAGAACCTTCTCAGAGACCTCTACCAGCCAGAGAGGAACCCGCTGCTGCTGCTGCTGCTGCTGCTGCTTAGTTGCCAAGTTGTGTCTGATTCTTTGCGATCCCACGGACTGTAGCCCACCAGGCTCCTCTGTCTATGGGACTCTCCAGGCGAGAATACTGGAGTGGGTTGCCATTCCCTTCTCCAGGGGGTCCTCCCAACCTGGCGATCAAACTCGGGTCTCCTGCATTAAAGGCAGATTCTTCACCATCTGAGCCGCCAGGGAAGCCCTGTCTTCAGTAAGCCTGCCCTTTGCTTTCAGCACGACTGTCTCTCAAGCCCTACCTTGCCCCTGGTTTAACTGGACTCTTAGCACAGTGATGAGCCGTCTCAATCACGCGTCTACCTAACATTCATATTTCTTAACCGCTCCTCTCACTTTATGTTTTGTGCATGTTTCCAGATACTGGAGAGCTCAAATACGTGAACAAGCATACACAGAAGGAGTATACTGACCATAACGGATTTGAATCAACAACTAATCAAACACTCTGCACTTTTAACCTATTTCTCTTATTAAAAAAAAAATTACCTGGATGATATAGTCACGTCCTAATCAATTCATTCCAACCTCTGTTACTTGTAACATCTACCAAGCTATCTAATCTAGAAATCCAGAAGCCACTTTGACGCCCAGCCACCATTACTCCCCACAGCCAGTCCATCCACTTAACTTCGCTGGCATCTTCAGTGTCTCTTTCAAACCGGCCACTGCTGTTTACTGTCCCAGTGAAATTTCTGCCAGCATCATTGTAGTGTCCTAACCAGGCTCGTCCCTCTCTAATTCCAGTGGCCAAAACCCTCTCATCTCAGTCCGCTGTCCGTCTACCTAAGCCTTTTCAAAGCCTTTAACTGCCCTCAGAATCATCTTCCAGGTCTTTGGCCTAGAAGATCCCTCACACTGCATCCCCTACTTGTCTCTCTCACTTCCCATCCGCCATACAACCACGCTGAGCTGCCCACCAGCTCCGAAATTCGCCACAAACACCACCATCCCTGCCTCTGAATAGCCTCCTCAAAGCCGTTCTCATCTCCACCTATTTTGAAGCTAACTAATCCTACTCCTTCAGATCTCAGCTAAAACATTACCTGCTGCGGGTAAGAAGGTAAGTAAGGTACCGCAAAACACTTTCTCAAGTACTCCCCACAGCATCTGGCACTTCCATCTATGAAACTGCACTCTGTACAGAATCACTGTAACTGGAGATTCACTGAAGGAAGAACCAATGTCTTCACCATTACACCCCTTTATGCCCAGTGCCTTCAACATGGTAGGTACTCAGTAAATATTTGTTAGCTGAATGAATGACTGATGCATTTCGGTTTTTTTTAAATCATATGACTCAATCATTGTGGCAAAATGTCCTGTTTTAAAAAACACATATCCTTTCTGTTGAAGTCTCTTAATTTTAAACGTCATTTTTAAAAGAGAGCTAATCAAATCTAAAACATTTAAGAACTGAGAAATATTAAAACATCAAAAATAAAAACTAAAGAACACATTTCCTTCATATAAAATATTTAATATTTTATAATTTAAATATTTAATATTTAATCACAATGCCACACTCACCTCTGTAAGCAATATTGCTAGCATATCCTGCCTCTGAAAACGTATAGCCAGATGTACCAGAGTATAGCCAACATCGAAAGCAGAAGGGCGATTCAGCAAGCGGACTTCATCTGCAGTGAGCTGGCGGGCAATGTCCCCTCCTGACGATTTGTAAGCTTCAATAGCAGCTAAATCACCTTCTACAACACCTAAAACAAGCATCAGGACAGAAGATAAGTTTAACTCTATTTTTCTTCAAAAAGCACAAACCTGTAGTAGTCACTCAAAACTCTGATTCTCTGTGCTTCCTGGATCCCAGGGCATCATTCAAATGTCCTAAAGAATACAAAGAAAATGACAGTGTACTCCTTTCCCTTTCATTTCCTTCCAGAATTAGAACTGCCTAGCTGGGCACTTACCATCCCATTAGTGCTGGCTCCATGTTCTGGTAAAGTTTACAGAAATTATTAGAATATATTAAGAGGATCAAAGATCAACCATCTAGTGTGAAGACATTAAAGCCCCCGTTTTCTGGTCCTGGTTCTGCAGAAACCAAGGCGACAAGGATGTGCTCGCTGCCGCTGTTGGGCAAGTTCTGCCCTTTATTCTGCCCCCTCCCTTTTTATGGCTGCACTGAGCGGCTTTGCAGGACCTTAGTTCCCCTGCAGGGATCACACCCTGGTCCTTGGCAGTAAAAGTACCAGACCCTCACCACTGGACCACCAGGGGTGGCCCTGTGCTGCATGTTTAAAGTTGAATCAAAGTAAATGCTGAGCTTTTCTTCCACATTGCTGTTAACTGAGACAATTAAGAGCAGTTAAAATAAATGTTTAATGTCAGTAAAAGTTAGCAATACTTTGATTTCAGAATTTTTCACAGTCAAGTCTTCCTTATACCCATTAAGAATTATTAAATTATTAATATAATAAAACTTGAGCTAGATAATTCTGAATAGAAATATGCTAAAACGAAATGCGATAAACCAGTTGGGGGTAGAGGTACAAAACAAGTTTCCAATTTTCCCAAATCCATAAAGAACTTTCTGTTCCCATTAAACTATGTTATTATTCTTAACACAAATTAATGTTAGGTAATAACAGACATCTTATTTAGTAAGTACAGTACATCTATGAATAATAAGCAAATAACCTTGGCAAAAATATGAAGGTGCAGGTTAGCTTCATATTTACCACAAATAGTGGTACACACACACACCCCACCCCACCCCCCCACAAGACGCAGGACTAAATAACTGCTTCCTAAATTACATCAAAAAAAATTTGTTACATAAAATGCTGCTATTAACTAAAAATATTTCTTAGTATACTTGCATTTTAAACTGCTATCTTGAATTAGGAATTAGATAAATAAGACTTGTTCCTTAAAGTGTAATAGACTGGTTCAACGCAACAAGACTGGTTCTCCCCCATTATTAAAAATAACAAAGCTTTAAAATGATAATTCCCACGTTCACTGAATGCCCGTGACACACAGAGCAATATGCCAGGCAACGTGAGAAACGTAAAACATGATTCCTACACTCAAAACAGCCCTGCATCGTATCTCTGAGCCATGAAAAGCCAGCTTCAAAGTTTTCCAACTCTGGGATCAAAGATCCCTTCTGCAAAAATAGATCCTCTCCCCAGAAAGATGACCCCAACCCCTGAAACACAACATTTTTCAGGTTAAGAACCCATGATTTCAAATGATAATACCTTCCTAGATAAATTTTTATTTCACAGCAATATAGGTTAATACATTCCTCAACATAAACACCTAAGGACAGCTGTAGCCCCTACTCCAATACATAAAGGACTTCAACAAAACCTTATGAGGCCCAGCGCCTTGGAGACGTCATCAGGACTGAAACATAATATAGCTGGCATGAGATAAAAAGAGGTGGACTTCTCAAAAGGGCAAGCCTGGAGATCAGACACAGAAATCCAAAATCTACCTGTTTTAATGAACAGATGAGAATAATCTAGTAGGGTTCATAACATTTTGAATAATTTAATGCCGCTTTTGTTTTTTAACTGAACATGCCCTGTTCCATTTCTTTTCATGTATACAATGCTTCCTTGCGAAGGCAACAACTTTTCACTTCAGCTCTAGCAAAGCTGTTAACTACTCCTAGGTGCAGTATCACCGTACCTTTTACAGTTTTTAGCTTCAACCTAAAATTATATGCATCTATAAAATTTTGTGTGATATAAAAAATGTTCTAAGCACTTTCAAAAGCAACAAAAGGACCAAAGAGTTCTGATCAATTTACCTGAAAAAAGAAGAAGACCTACACAGTACACATATACACATGAGAGACAGTGTGTGTATATATATACACGCATATTTTTTTGTTTCTCAAAGATGAGGTAATCTAAAAGTAAATGCCAAGTAACTATGCTTTTTTGGTTGAAGAAGGCATCTTCTAAATTGCTGTCTTCACTATTTTAATTCATCACACAGCTGATGTCTGGAAGGATCTCACCTCAGAAATACATGCTCAAGAATGCATTTCCTCTCTAATGTTTCTGAAGGCTTCTGTAACTAGAAACTAATTAGCCAGTCAAAGGTGGGGAGGAGTACAGACCAAACAGCACAACAAACTCAGCAGTTGTGCTTTGGAATTGTGACTTACAGTCTGCCTTCAAACTTCATGTATTTTACCAAAAACAGGACTTCAAATGATGAACTGCATGGTATGTGAATTACATCTCAATAAAACTGTCATATATACATACAAACTGATTTCTATCTGGCCTAAAATCCAAGACCTCAAAAACAATTACTTCCCCTGACCACAAGCTCTGCATTAAACTGTAAATGGGAAATGCTGCTGCCCTTAGCCTGGAATATACACAGGAGGGCAGAAAATGAAGGTGAACAGAGATCTTGTTCTCTATTCTTCACAGCATAAAATAAATCTCCAAACTTTCTAGAACATGAAAAACACAAATTCAACTACAGAGACAAAATAACATTTAAAAGAAAAATACTTCATTGTCTAATATTTTAGGAATACATAATTCCATTCTTTTCATTAACCATAATTAAGAGCTCTTAGTTTCGGTTACTGGTTGGGTGACTTCTGGGCTACAAAAGATCGGTAAATTTATTACAAATCTAATTTCATGAGAATGTCAATGAACTGTCCAAATGTTTGTTGTATATCACTTACACACTGCTCAAGAGGAGCTAGTGATTAAAGTTTCTTCACAGATGGGTTTTCACTGTCAACATGGTGTCTAAAGGATCTGACCTATACTGAGATAATTTAAGTTTTAGCTACACATTTCCTTAGGGAGAAAAAAGCATCAGATTTGAGGCAAAGCAACTAAGAAAATGTCTTTGAGTCCTTCACATAACATTTTTACCACCTTTTAACATTAGGGGATAAAAGGAAAGCAGGAAGAGAGTAGAAGAAGTGGTAAGTAGGAAAATACAGTAAATAAATCTAAGTGGTAAAGCCTCACTTAATGCAACAAAGACCATGAAAAAATTGGAAAGTTCCAGCAGAATAGAAATAGGTAACGTATACAAGCTTTCTAGGTTACTGACATCTCAGAATAACTCCAACAGTTAATGGAAGCTTCTTTCTCTAATATGTTGGTCTGAAAATTTAACAAACATATACTACACCCTCTGTACCCTCCTACTCCAAGTGAAAGTGAAAGTATTAGTCACTCAGTCATGTCTGACTCTGCGGCATCATGGACTGTAGCCCACCAGGCTCCTCTATCCATAAAATTCTCCAGGCAAGAATACTGGAGTGGGTAGTCATTCCCTCCTCCAGGAGATCTTTCCAACCCAGGGATTGAACCCAGGTCTCCTGCACTGCAGGCAGATTCTTTACCTTCTGAGCAACCAGGGAAGCCCATGTTATGAAAACCAATTAAAAAGACATTCTGAGAAGATTAACTTTATAAAACTAACCGACAGCACCATTTCAAAATTGATTGAAACACACAACTAGCTAAGTGGTGGTACATAGTTACTGATTAAAATACTTTTGAAAACACAGAGACCTCAGAATAAGTTAAATGAAAGAGAAAAAGAAGAAAAAAAAACCTCATACTATTCCGTAAGGTGGGCCAGGAGTAGAAATTAACATATTCTGAAGTCACAGGTCACAACTCACGGAGGACTTCACAGCTACTATGGAACTCCGCTGGTTAGAATATGGAGCTGGCTCATAGATATTTAGAAAACAGACTTATTTTTTCCCCCATATATGGCACAGTTTTCAAAGTTTTGCCTTGTTTCTTTTGACATAAAATCTTAATGGTAACTAACTTTGAAAAGAATGCCAAATGGTAAAAAAAAAGCCAGGACTTACCTGAGCCCACATGGGCCAGCTCAACACTACCCTGGAGTTCTATGGTAGCTGTGACATCACAGCATGCTTTATGCTGTGGGGTCAGGGTGGACTTGGAGTCAGCTGGCACAATTTCAGGAGCCCTTAAAGAGAAAAGTTAGTTTTAAGTGGTAATGTTCAGAATGCCCTTTACTCTGGTCAGTAGAAAGATGCAGATGTCGGTGGCTACAACGTCTGAACAGTTTTCCTCTACTTGGAGTCTAATTCCCTTAACCGTCTTTGCATACTAAAAAGGAAACTTGACCACCCAGTTCTTCAGACTCCTAACCATTTGGCTACAGTTCAAAGATGAACTTAAGACAGACACAGCCATCATTCTCAATACTCAAATAGAAGCTGTTTTTTAAATAAAATGACCTCAATATTTTTAGGTGCATCTTAAGTACATGCAAGTTCATGGCAATCCCAAAAACCGTTTGAGGAGACCAAACAAATCACCTTCTAGATGCATTTTTCACATAATAACCAATGGCAACAAATAATTTCTATTCCTAGAATAGTGCTAACAAACAATACCTTTTCAAAAAACCAAGATGTGAAAATCATAAATTGGAAACAAATTCTTAATTGAATCTACACTTTATCAAGATGAGCTTCTATTCAATTCATTCAATAAACTTACTTCACCATGAAAAGATCCTCTCTATTTCTGTCTGCGTCGTGTGGCCTGTGGGCTCCATTTCCCAACCAAGGATTGAATCCTAACCACTAACCAGGGAACTCCCAGAAACATCCTCTTTAGAAAAATGAATTTAAATGACAGGGAATTCAAAATCATAATCTACGGAACACCTTTAAATGTTCTATTATTAATCACGACAAGTGATGATAAATGCAGTTTACACTTTCGAGCCCTTACCCTCTTACATCTTTGACCACTGTTAACTGCCGTGGAAATATAAATTTCCAGTCACCAAAAAAAACCTGAATTGACAGATACCTACATACGAAAGAAGATCTTGCCATGCAGGAAGAATTACTGCTAAAAGCACAATGGAAGGGTAGAAAGGAACATGTCACAAAATTATTTTGGGAAGGCGATCAGAGATGAGGACCAACACTAAATGGGTTAAAGATGAATGTGAGTTCAAATTAGAATGGTTACTTAAAATGTTGTCCAAAAGTCAACTGAAGGGATATTAAAGTTCTTCAAGAAAAAATTTCAACTGCTCTACTGTCAGGCTATCCTGCACAAATGTAAAACTAATCATTAGATGTTTAAAGTTGTACCATTTTAGATCAGCCTTCTAAAAGGAACTGAATTAGACTAAGTCTGCTGCTGCTGCTGTCACTTCAGTCGTGTCTGACCCCACAGATGGCAGCCCACCAGGCTCCCCTGTCGCAAGAACACTGAACTGGGTTGCCATTTCCTTCTCCAATGCATGAAAGTGAAGAGACTAAGTCTAGCTACTCTCTTTTACAAGTGAGAAAATTAGAGAGTAAATAAGCATTTTAAAAGGGGCAGACAGATAAAAAGAAAACCTCTCATGGCATAACTTTATACTTTTTAGATTATGTTCACATCACTCTTCTTCTAGCCAAAATATTGATAGAATTAAGAAGAGAATCATCAGACTGGAAAAGGTATTAGTTCATCCTGATAAGGTCCTCAGAAAGAAGCACGAAAGAAGGAGGTTGCTATAATTTTCTACTGCTAGAGAAGGTTCCACAGCTTCAGTAAACACTCAGGGCCCCTCAATAATCCACAGAAAAATCCACATATAACTGAGTGGTAAATTTTTCCCCAAAGTTTCAAGCCCGTATGTCCAACAACTCATTAGACATCCTCACTACAGCATGCCTAAACAGAACTTCATGTCTTTGATGTCTCAGAAAAAATACTAATAGCCAACGCAAGTATCCAAGCCAAAAACCTGAGTATCTTTCTTAATTCTCGCCTCAACTCCAGTGCTGCCCACCCACTCCCCACCCCCGCCCCCGGCCAATCTCGTCTAGACGCTGACTGGAATGAGCTTCCCAACCACACGTCAGATGAAGGCAGTCCCCTTCCATATGCTTACCACTGCCCTTACACTAAGAGCTACAATCTGTAACCAGAAAAGGCTTGAAAGGCCCAGCATTACCCTGCAGCCATCTCTCTCACAGCTCTCATTCTACACTCCAACCTCCAGACTTCAACTGAATGGATGGGCCATGCTCCCTAGCCTCTGGGTCTTAACGAAAGCAATTCCCTCTGACAGAAACACTCTTTCCCCTCTTCTAAGGTTCTAGCTTAGATGTCATCTCTTCCTGAAAGTCCTCTCCAAATTTCCCAATGAGATTAGGGTAAAGACTTACTGCTCTAGCCTCCTTTATTTCCTCTCCTGAAATTATCACACTACACTGACCAGACCACAAACTTACTGAGAGCCCTGACCTTTCTGGGTGCTTAGGAGCACACTTAATGATCGTCTGAATGTGTACATGAATGGACAAAGAAAAGGTGAAAATTAAGACAATTCTGAAAAGCAATGAGAGGAGAGGGTGGAACAGGTTGGACATTTGCCTTTGAGATTTTAAGATATCTAATAAAGCCATAATTGTTTAAGCAGAAGTGCAATACTGATATAAAAAACAAAAATCAAAATAAAGAGCCTGAAAACAAATGAAGCAGAACTATTTTATGTAAGACAGAGCCACCCAAATCAAAGGAAAATTTAATAAATCAAAATGGAAATTACTTGGAAAAAACATTTTAATCCTCAGTTAAAAAAAAAAAAAAGATAGTGAAAGATGAAATGCTATAACTCTCCCCACAAAAAAAGGTAAAGAAAATGTTCAACAAACATAACTGGTACATATCTGTAAATAAACATTATTTATATCCACAAAGACTTTATACAACTTCATAAAATCACAAAGAAAAATAGACAGAAGACATAAATCAATTCACAGAAAAAAATACAAATGACTGACTAAATGAGATAGCATGCTTCTTTTAATAACAAACATCAGCAAAGGTAATACAAGCAGTCTCTTACAGTGATGAGAATATAACCAGTCCAGTCCTTCCAGGAAGCAATTTACTAATATGCATAAAATACCTCTGACACATTTACATCATTTGATCCTATTATTCCATTTCTGGGAACCTAAAAAAAGCATCAGAAATGCTGACAATTTTATTCCTCAAAACATTATGAGACTAAAAAATTTCCAAATAAATCAAAGGCCAGTAATAAGAGCTAGGTTAACAAAGTATGGCAACTCAAAGTCACAGCCCAATTCATTTTTTTAAAGATGAAAATATTTTAATTACTTCAAAATGTAAACTTCAACAACAGAAGAATGTATTTCATTTGCATAAAAATATGAAAAAATGAATACTCAAGATGCACAAAATATACACACAAAAGATTTCTTCTATATAGACACAGCATAAACTGTACTTTCTTCACAGTGTCTCTTACCTCTGACATATTCTACAATGAGGATGCTCTGCTTTTGTTATTTAAAAATGAATTAAACTCATAAAGGAAGTCAGTATATAATGTCAAGTTTGCTAAAGCAAGAAAATACCGTTTGTCCATCAACAAATGAATAGACAAAGTGAGGCATATAAATGAAATGGAATTATTCCAACTTTAAAAAAAGGAAGAAAATTCTGACACATGTTACAACATGGATAAATCTTGAAGGCATTACACTAAATGAAATAAGCCAGTCACAAATATGACTCCACCTCTGAGGCACCCGAGTAGTCAAAATTCACAGCGACAGGAGACTGGCAGCTGCCAGGAGCAGGGGACGAGGGAATGGGGACTTACTGTATGCAGAGTCTCAGTTCTGCAAGGTGGAGAAAGTTCTGGACACAGATAATGGTTATTTACGTTACAGAATAATGTGAATGCACCAAAGCCATTGAACCATACACTTAAAAACAGTTAAGATGGCAAATTTTGTTATGTATATTTCATCACAATTCAATTTTTTTTAAGGAAAAAGATGACAAAAGGACAATATTCAGAGATATTAGAGGTCTTGCTTCAGAAAATCACCTATGTAGTGCCCCTCCCTCCTGCTCAAAGATAAATGTTAATATTCACCTAATCACAGCCAACTGAGGCTCATTCTGTAAAACAAATGGTCTGGCCTCTTGAAAATGGTAATGACATGAGTAAACAAAAAACAAAAATAAAAACCACCTGAGGCACTGTTTAGATTACAGGAGATAAAACAACTAAATAACCTTGACTGAATGGGGCTGGAACAAAAGTTATTAGTGAAACTAATAGTGAAGCTGAATATGGTCTTCAAATATTAGAGTTGCTGGATAATTATACTGTGTGAATATATAGGAAAAATGTGTTCTTAAAACATAGAATGCTGAAATATTTAGGGGTAAATGTCATGACATCTGGAGCTAACTCTCAAGTTGTTCAGGAAAAACAGAGAGAGGGAGACAAAAAAAAAAAGAAAGAAAGTTCAAAATGTGGCAAAGTAATAACAACTGGAAAACCTATTTCAAAAGCATTTGGTGTTCAATGTATTATATTTATAATTTATTTATTGGTTTTGAAATTTCTCAGAATGAAAGGCTGATGGGGGAATGTTATCTCCACAAAGAAATGGAGAAAAGAAAAGGAAACTTATTTTCTTTATAAATTCCTTCTATAACTGCTTGATTTTTATAACCATGTGCATAATTTATTAAGTAAGTTAAAGACATTTTATGGTAAAAAGCAAAGTTCCCTGGAGTCTAAATATATTTTTTCATACTTAATATTTAAATGCTACTTTTGGATTTTATAATTCAATGTGTTCATTTAATATAATGTTTTTAAAGAAAGAAAGCCTTCACTAAATCAGTAATTTGAAGGTCAGTATCATACAACCAAGAATCACCTGACATATGCCCTTTCTCAGCATTAGGAGGCACGTTATTAGCTGGCAACCGTGTAATCAATCATTTCTAAAAGCCAGGAATTACATCTCAAGGACTAAAGGCAATCAGAAGAATCCTGGCAGGGCTCTATTTCTGCCATTGTCCATCTGCCTTGACACATTCACTCCTGGAAGCTTCTTTCTTATCCCGGGTGTCAGGAAGCACTATGAAAAGCCACACTGAACTGGCCAGGGGAAACACTTAAAATGAGTGTGTATTCCCTCCAGACTACAATCTTATATTTTGGAGAATTACCAAGATTCACTTAAAAACCATGACTTAAAATGTTATTTTAAAGCAAGAGTTCCAAAAGCACAAAAGGAAATCCTTTGAAACTTGAAGAAAAACAAGACAGAACTAGCTGAAGATAATATTGCTTTCACAGTGCCAGAAAGAATTCCATTACCTATAATATCAACTACCTAGGACAGGAAGGAGATCCACTACCAAAAATGTATATGAAGTGAAGACACCATCGTCCTTATAGCTACACGAACAACTCACACGAAGAGTATCACACAGAGTTAACCAAGGACATACAAGGCACTGCCAGCGTCGCAGCAGCTGCTTTCCTTTTAAGGACGCAGTGCCGAAGATCTGCTGCAGAAGTCTGCATATACCCTGGATTCTATTAGAAGCTTTTAATATGATATTGCAACTCAAACCTTTTTTTTTTAATGTTTTTAAAAGGTGTGACGGTTTTGAACGTCAAAGACTATGAAGACCTTTTTTGCAGGCTCTACATTCATTCATACGTAAAGCAATGTATTAAGGAAAAAGGGACACTAAATAAGAGTATCTTTCAAGAGGACAGCTTGGTATCAATATAAAACCAACTTCACAAGCAAATAAAATGGTCCAGCAGTTACAGAATAACCATAGCTTAAAACTAAGCAATTCCACAAGGCAGGAAAAATTCTAAAGATGGAAATAGCTGCAGTTTGTCAGGTATAAGCAAACACAGCAAAGCAAACAGAACAAATACTTCATACTAAAAATCAAGCTCAAATAATGTGCGCTAGCTATGGAATGCTGAGAAATACTAGCAAGTGGTAAGATTACCTTAGGATACGGCAATAAACTTCACTTAGGCATACTTATTTAGCTGACTCGAAAAAGACGACTGAAAACATTAATATTCATTGGCAGCAAACATCATTCAAAAGTCCCAGTAACAGCATTTCTTTCAACCAAATCAAGAAGGAAAAAAAAAAAAAACCACCATCACACTGTGAATAAGAAATATATGGTCTTCATCTACTATTCCTGGCATATAACTCCTAAAATCCGTGTAATTTCCTATTAAGAGCCATAAAAGCATCTTTTGTTACAGTACTTAGTTTTGTTCTCTGTTCCTAAATAGTTCCAGAATGATAAAGATAAAATAAATAGGAGTCTTCTGTTACTGTTACAGGAAGCCCTCTCAAACACCTCTGAGCTTATGTTAATAAGGTGACTTTTAGGAAAGCCCCTAAAGATAGAGGCTGGTTGCCTGGGAACCAACCCAGTGATTCCAAGGTTGGAATGTTCAGCCCCACCCCACTACCACCTCCTTGGGGGAAGATGGGCTGAACGTTGAAACAATCACCACTGTCCAATGATTTAATCCATCGTGCCTCCATAAAAATCCCTGGTGCTGGGTTTGGAGAGCTTCTAGGTTGGTGAATCTGTGAAGGTGCTGCGAGAATCCCTTCCCATTTCGTGCCATATGCATCTCCTCCACCTGGCTATTCCTGAATCATGTATTTAGCAACCTAGTAAGTCAACTATTTTCCTGAATTCTGTAAGCCATTCTGACAAACTGAACCCAAGGAAGTGACTGTCAGAACCTAGGATTTATAGTCTACAGTCAGAAACACAGGTGACAACCTGGATTAGTACAGGCATCTGCAGGGGGTAGGAAAGGAGAGAGACCATCTAGTGGGACTGAGCCCTTAGACTGTGGGATCTGAGGCTATTCCCAGGTAGACATCTGCAAGAAAAAGAAACGCAAAAAAGCAAAATTGCTGTCTGAGGAGGCCTTACAAATAGCTGAGCAAAGAAGAGAAGCTAAAGGCAAAGGACAAAAGGAAAGATACGCCCATCTGAATGCCACGCTCCAAAGAATAGCAAAGAGATAAGAATACGAAGCCTTTCTCAGTGAACAATGCAAAGAAATAATTGAGGAAAACAAGAGACTGGGAAAGACTAGAGATCTCTTCAAGAAAATTGGAGATACCAAGGGAACATTTCAAGCAAAGATGGGCACAATAAAGGACAGAGCTGGTATGGACTTAACAGAAGCAGAAGACATTAAGAGATGGCAAGAATACACAGAACTATACAGAAAAAATCTTAATGACCCAGATAGCCACAATGGTGGGATCACTCACCTAGAGCCAGACATCTTAAAGTGAGAAGTCAAGTAGGCCTTAGAAAGCATCACTACATATGAAGCTACTGGAGGTGATGGAATTCCAGTTGAGCTATTTCAAATTCTAAAAGATGATGCTGTGAAAGTGCTGCACTCAGTATGCCAGCAAATATGGAAAACTCAGCAATGGCCTCAGGACTGGAAAAGATCAGTTTTCATTCCAATCCCAAAGAAAGGCAATGCCAAAGAATGTTCAGACTACCACACAACTGCACTCATTCCACAAGCTAGCAAAGTAACGCTCAAAATTCTCCAAGACAGGCTTCCACAGTACATGAACCAAGAACTTCCAGATGTTCAAGCTGGATTTAGAAAAGGCACAGGAGCCAGAGATCAAATTGCTAACATCTGTTGGATCACAGAAAAAAGCAAGAGAGTTCCTGAAAAACATCTATTTCTGCTTTATTGACTACACCCATAGATTTGACTGTGCAGATCACAACAAAGTGGAGATGGGAATTCCAGACCACCTGATCTGCTTTCTGCACAAACTGTATGCAGGTCAAGAAGCAACAGTTAAAACCACACATGGAACAATGGACTGGTTCCAAATTAGGAAAGGAGTATGTCAAAGCTGTCTATTGACGCCCTGCTTATTTAACTTATATGCAGAGTACATAGTGCAAAATGTCAGGCTGGATGAAGCACAGGCTGGATGAAGCACAAGCTGGAATCAAGAATGCCGGGAGAAATATCAATAAACTCAGATATGCAGATGACACCACCTTTAGGGCAGAAAACAAAGAAGAACTAAAGAGCCTCTTGATGAAAGTGAAAGAGGATAGTGAAAAAGTTGGCTTAAAACTCAACATTCAAAAAACTAAGATCATGGCATCCATTCCCAGCACTTCATGGCAAACAGATGGAGAAACAATGGAAACAATGAGAGACTTTATTTTTGGAGCTCCAAAATCATGGCAGATGGTGACTGCAGCCATGAAATGAAAAAACACTTGCTCCTTGGAAGAAAAACCTATGACAAAGCTAGACAGCATATTAAAAAGCAGAGANCATTCCCAGCACTTCATGGCAAACAGATGGAGAAACAATGGAAACAATGAGAGACTTTATTTTTGGAGCTCCAAAATCATGGCAGATGGTGACTGCAGCCATGAAATGAAAAAACACTTGCTCCTTGGAAGAAAAACCTATGACAAAGCTAGACAGCATATTAAAAAGCAGAGACAATACTTTGCCAACAAAGGTCAAATTACTTTGCCAGTCAATGCTATGGTTTTTCCAGTAGTCATGTATGGATGTGAGAGTTGGACCACAAAGAAAGCTGAGTGCCAAAGAATTGATGCTTTTGAGTTGTGGTATTGGAGTATGGACTCTTGAAAGTCCCTTGGACTGCAAGGAGATCCAACCAGTCAATCCTAAAGGAAATCAGCCCTGATAATGAAGCTGCAATACTCTGGCCACCTGATGAGAAGAACTGACTCCTTGGAAAAGACCCTGATGCTGGGAAAGATTGAAGGCAGGAGGAGAAGGGGACAACAGAGAATGAGATGGTTGGATGGCATCACCGACTCAATGGACACAAGTTTGAGCAAGCTCCAGGAGCTGGTGAAGGACAGCAAATTCTGGCATGCTACAGCCCATGGGGTCGCAGTGTCAGCATGACTGAGCAACTGAACTGAAAAAAATATATATATATATATATTATATATATATATATTTGACCTTCATCCACTGTTCCTGGCTCACAACTTCCCCAAACCCTTAAACTTCCTGAGTGATAAAAGTAGTGAGATAATATTTTTGGTCTCTTTTCCTCAGCTCCTGAAAACACATCAGGGTAGGTGACTTTTGGATCCCACCCCAAGGTGGGGGCTGGCTGCCAGGGGAACCAGCCATGTGATTAGAGGATTGTGATGTTCAGCTCCACCCACTATACCACCCTGACCTCCAGAGAGGGGAGAGGGAAGAGAAGCGGGAGACCCCCAGTGACCAATGATTTAATTAACCATGTCTATGTAATAAGGCCTCCATAAAACCCCAAAAGGACAGAGTGTCGAGAGCCAGCAGTTGCTGACCACACAGAGATCTGAGGACAGTGGCGCACTTGGGAAGTGCATCATGGAAGCTCTGCGCCCCTCCCTCAAACCCTACTCTGCAAACATCTCTGCCACCTAGACATTCATCTGTATCCTTTAATCATCCTTTTATAATAAACCAGTGACCCAGTAAGTAAACTGCTTCTCTGAGTTATGTGAGGTGTTCTAACAAATTTATCAAACCCAAGGTGCGTGAGGGCGGGAGTGTCATGGGAACCTCTGATTTATAGGCAGTCAGAAGTACAGGTTAACAACCTGGGCTTGAGGCTGGCTTCTGGCATCTGAAGTGGAGGGAGGTCTTCTGGGACTGACTCCTTCACCTACAGGATTTGATTCAACCTACAGGGTAGACAGTATCAGAATTGAGTTGAACCCTCAGGCACCCTGCTGGTGTTTTGAGAATTACCTGTTGAGACATGAGGAAGCTTCCCAATACAGACATATGTTGGAATTGAAACCCTTTACACAAGAGGAAGAAAACATCATTAATAAAACCTTAGTAATTCACTTCCTTGAGAAAAACCATCATACACATGATTTTTAATACCAGTACCAAAATAAACGGAAAAGACCATTTTAAAATGCAAAATCCTGTACACTGACTACTGTTAAAATGAAAAAGTGTGAATGGAAGCAACACATCCTGACATGCTTAACAATACACAAGTTTTAGACATTTCTACAGTCCACAGTTAACACCTGACACTCTGGAGTGGACAGATGCATGTAACACTGTATATAGTAAGGGGGCCAAAATATAACAGCATAAATACAGAATATAACTGCCACAAATATTACTTTTGAACAGAAGTTATGACAAAGGGAAAAACATTCCATCAAATACAACAAAATGTTTGCAGACACTTCGTAAGAAAAAATTAAATCTAATGTATCTCCTATGTTTTAAGAATCATCAATGTTTAGACACATTAGAATTTTGCTCAGTAATAAGATTACAATCCTTGTGATTCCATTTCAACATGCTCCATGATAATGAGATTCTGGGTTAGCTCGTAAGTCTGATTCTCAACAGGGGTACACCAGTACATACTGTAGGTCACCCCAAAGCTTGGGGGCAACAGAGACGTTACTAACGTATATGTTATCTCTAATGCCACTGCCAAGCACAATTCTTTTCCTCCTACGCCTTCAACAGCACTCCTTCTCACTGTCCTCCAATATCAAATCCTTTCCATTTTCATTAGCAGGATCACTGCTAAGTCGCTTCAGTCATGTCCGACTCTATGTGACCCCATAGACGGCAGCCCGTCAGGCTCTCCCGTCCCTGGGATTCTCACGGCAAGAACATTGGAGTGGGTTGCCATTTCCTTCTTCAATGCATGAAAGTGAAAACTGAAAGTGAAGTCATTCAGTCATATCCAACTCTTAGCGACCCCATGGACTGTAGCCCACCAGGCTCCTCGGTCCACGGGGTTTTCCAGGCAAGGGTACTGGAGTGGGGTGCCACTGCCTAGGATCACTAGACAAGTAAGAAATATGCAGCTGCTTAAGGCAAAATGCAAAACAGGAAGCAACACGTCCAATGGCAACTGAATAAAAATTTTTCAAGAAAAAAACTTTGATTTAGGACTCAAGGTACAGAAAACACATACTATAATTCTTTCCCTTATATATTCATCAAGCTATCAAATATTCATCAGGAAGATGGAGAAGTTAAATGTGAAGAAATCTGACTTCAGACCATATCCATAGACCAACTAGTGATAAACTGAGACCTCTTATAATAAGATCCATGGGACCTACTTGCTCTGTCTTAACCTGACAAGAAGCCAGGTTGGTTGAGGGCAGTCTGTAAGGTGAAATGTACAGAAAGGTGGGGAGAAAGCAAAGTGGAGAAATTTAAGAGAGAAGCAAAAAGGTTTGTCTCTGAAAGGTCTAGGCTGTCCAGATCCCAGTTTCCACAAAAGTTTATTCACTGATTAACAAAAATTTCAATGTTTGCTATGTATCAGGGGCTGCTTAAGGTACTATGAAACAGCTGTGAACAAAACAGACAAAATTCCTGGTCGTCATAAAGCTCAAGTTCTTGTATACTTATAGCCTTCACACTGTTGTACAGTAGAGACCAATAGAAGATTGTAAAGCAACTACCCTCCAATTAAAAATAAATTTGCTAAAAGTTTTAAGTTTTATGAAAGAGACAAATGAGGTGATTTCTAATAAGTATACTAGGAGGTTAACAAGTGTTGTGAAGAAAATGAAAGCTGAGGGGAAAGGATACAGAACAGGACTGAAATTTCAGATGCAGCAGTCAGGGAGGCCTCCCAGAGAGGAGAACATGTGGGAAAATACCTGCAGGAGGTACATTCGCTAATCCTGCAAATCTAGAGAAAGTAATCCAGGAAGAGGAAATAGTGCAAAGGGCTTGAGGCTTATCTGCAGATAAGAAAGGTTGCAAGAGTTGCTGGAATCAGAGAGAGAGAGAGAAAGAGAATATGTCTAAAAATGGGGGAAGTAGGTGTGGGACAGAGAGCAGAAGGAGCCTATAACATTGGCTTTTACTTCGAGCAACACAGGGAATCACCGGAGGAGTGAGTAGCTACTACTGAGTGGAGTAGCTCCTATTCCAAGAACAATTTGTAAACAAGGCTACAAACAAAGAGAGGATCACGGCTTGGACCAGACAGGTGGCCAGATTCTGGATATATTTTGAAGACAGAAACAGTGAGAACGAAGTATAAGAGAAAAAGGAGAAAACCAAGGAGGACCAAAGCTTTGGACACAGCAAATATAAATGAACTTGCTGGGTTCAAAGTCCTAAACCAACATGGGAGAAAGAGAGAACAGATTTGAGAGGCTTGCTCAGATTTAGCCTCACTGAGTTTGAAATACTACATATTCAAGGGAAAATGCTGCAGAGGCAGCAGCTGGATATGAGAGTCCAGGGTTCAGGCATACAATAAGTTATCGTACAGATTTAACCCGAGATTCTTATGTGACCCTGTGTCTTTTCAAGGGATCAACTTGGGGGTCCCTTGTTGTTCTTCTAAAGGGCAGCTGATTCGGCAGAAGAGCAGCACTAAAATAATGTGTCAGGTGGTGCTGCCTTAATTCTAGGGACATCATCATCTATCCAGTGGGAAAGGCAGATCATGATTAGAACCAACAGAGCTCCCAGAAAATACCCTGGCACTGAATTGCAGACATCCCAGAGACAGGCGCACATTTAACCACACCTCTGCCTCTACTATCCGGGCACCCAGTCCCAGATTCCTTTTCTTCTGGCTGTGGCACTGCAGGCGCCAACGTCCCCTCACCACGCAAGAGAATAGGACTGAGGTGAAACTTACACCCAACAGTCACATAAAAGATACTTTCTTAACACTGTGGAAACTTCAGCTTTAGCTTTCTCAGTACTGAATCTTCATTCCCATTTTAAAATGCTGGCCTGAGGTTGAGAATTTTTATTTAAATTTCAATTGGGAAAGTCTCACATTTTATCCTTAGTATAAATTTTATGCATAGTATACACTTTGGAGATGATTTTTTTAGTATATATGCTGCCAAAGCAAGTACTAAGATGGCTTTATTAAATGTCTAAATCGGTAAGCCATAATATATCGTATCTAATGAAATCTGGAAAGCATAAGGCAGACAGAAAGGGAGATTAATTTTCAATATATGTAGACTTCTGCTAACCCAACACAATGTAAACAACTAAAAGTTAACATATCTCAATGGTATTTACAAATCAGGATAAGACTATCCAACAAAGACAGGACCAAAATCTTTCATACAACTGTTTAGAACCATATTATACAGTGAAAACTCAAAAATACTTGCTGGTAGGAAAGAATCCACAGTACCAAGAACCCATCAATTCTTAGCCCTAAGAACCTAGAAACTATGGAGTATGTGGGAATGGGGACTTGACTTTGCTCAGTTATAAGAATTCCAAAGGGCAAAAAGATAGTTATCCAAAAAAACCCAATATATGGAAAGAAAGACAAACATCAAGACACAGTAGTCAGAAATGCAAGAAACAACAGTAAAGACAGAGATATGCTGAGAGGTCTAACTTGTGCATGTCAAGGGGAAAACATATCTCAAAGCAGTTCTTATCATTAGATCCACTAACTTGAAGAAACAGTAACCCCAAAGAGGTTAAAAAAAATCACTGCAATTTAGTTTCTTACCTTCTATAAACATACAGGTACTATAACACTGCCTTACAGTTAATATTAACATATTACACTATTGTCTGCAAAAAGAATAGTAACAGTGTTCCAGAAGGCAGACAGGTAATTAAAGGACAATCACACCTAGATACAAAAGATCACATCTGTATGGAATATTCTCAATAATAGTCACTGAAACAGAAGCAGACTGCTGATTTCCAGGGTCTTGCAGGTGTGGAACAACTGCTTAAGGGGGTAATGGGTTTCTTCCAGGATGACGAAAATGTTTCAGAACTAGATGGAGGTGATGGCTGCAACACTGTGGATGTGCTAAATACCCCCGAATTGTTCACTTTCAAAATGATGAGTTTTATGTTATGTGAATTTGACCTCAATTTTTAAACATTCGTAATAAATAAAACCTTTCTGTATCTCCGGGTTTTAGAAAAAAGAAAAAACACTCACACCATATGTGGTACCTCAAGTTGGGGAGAGAGAAAGAATTGATGGGCTGTAATGGGACAGCACAGACAGCTGAAGACAGCTCAGTGTGCTTTCATTCTTCGTCCTCAGGACAGGAGAAAACTGGAGCTAACGGTTCCTAAGAGCTGTGTTTGTGTCTTGTTCAGAAGGGTTCATCTGCTGGGACTTTCTTGGGGGGCCAGGACAAAGCTAAAACAAAAAAACAGATTTCTTGAAATCTACTCTTTGGACTTGTAGGTTCGTAAGTTATGTCCTCCATATTCTTGGGGCTATATTCAGGAGGATAAACAAAATTAATTGGTACTGGGAAATACACACACATATCATACACACACACTCCAATGCACACACCTCTAAGCCATGTTTAAGGCATAGCTATTATTCCACACAAGATTTAACTTTAGCAGTCACCAAAATTTTCTTTACAAAACTGAACGTCAAAGTAAGCGCCCAACTGGGATGACCCAGAGGGATGGGAGGTGGGTGGGGGGTTCAGGATGGGGAATGTGTACACCCGTGGTGGATTCATCAATACAATACTGTAAAGTAATTAACCTTCAATTAAAATAAATTTATATTTTAAAAAGAGTAAGCACCCAATCCAAATTATTTAAATTTATATAATTCAAATAACTAATCTACTCAAAAGCGGTGGGGGGCATACAAATAACTGCTTTCATTAACTACATCATAAATAATTAACTCACAAGATCAGTAACTGGAGAAAATCTTACTCTCACAACATGTCTCTGTCCCTTAAGAGCTCTGAGCCAGTAACTGAGACTAATATCCAGCATTTCCTTAGGAAAGTACCAAAACACAAAACACACAAATCATAATTTGAACTACGGAACCAGCTGGCCACATGAAGTCAGTTTCACAAAGTTTGCAAATATTCACTACAAGACATTCACAAAAAACACCAGCGTTTTTAAGGTCAGTATTATGTCTGTTCAACTTCTTGGAGTCACACATTTTTGTGATATTTTTAACTTCTGACTGAAGCTTCTACCATCACAAGACGCTCACACTGTTTACAGACACTCTGAAGCTGCAGCTGGCGCTCCTCAGTCACATCTTGTTACAATAAGCAGAGTAGCAGTTTTAAACTGCAGGTATGTATTTTACTACAGATATGTAAAAAACTCTGCTATAACTTGACATTTTTCTCTCTAAAGATGGAGAAACACATGCACAATGAAATGGGAGGCAATATAGGACACTGTTACACCAAGTTCACAAATTCAGAGGCTCTTATGCATGCGCACATACTTCGAGTAGCAGCTACCATGCTGAATGAACTAAATGCTAAATAATGCTGACCTTCCTTGTATCTTTCATGTTACTTTTATTATCTTTTCCCAACCCATTCAAACACAAGATCACAAATTCAGAGGTTCTTATGCATGCACACTGGGAGTATACTACCATGCTGAATGAACTAAACACTAAATAATGTTGACCTTCCTTGTATCTTTCATGTTGCTTTTAATATATTTCCCCAACCCATTCAAACACAAGATCAAAAATTCAGAGGTTCTTATGCATGTACACTGGGAGTGTAACTATCATGCTGAATGAACTAAATGCTAAATAATGTTACCTTCCTTATATCTTTCACGTCATTAATATCTTTTCCCAACCTATTCAAAAACACAGAAACTTACCCACACAAGCATTGAGGAACAGCCAGTCAGTCTTTTTCATCCTATTTTTAATTTGCTTTAGTTTTTTGAAGTCCACTTCAAGTTCCTCCTTGCTACCAACAGCACCAGCCAGCTCAATCCTCTGGAAATCCATTTTCACCTCCGAGTCCCGTTTCATAGTCGGCGGCGATCTTCTCTGGCTGTTGCCACTGCTACAGCTTCCTCTCCATCGAGCTCTGTCTTGCTCATTAATTATTGAAGAAGCCTCTTCAGTCTCTGTGAACTCAATTGCTTCAATATTATTAGGTCTGGGATGATCGCAAACAACACATTTTTTAGCCTTGGCCCAGTTTTCGTATGTGCAAATAGAACAAGTCCAATGCTGGGTCCTTGTGTTCAGTTTATTTCTATCATTGTATTCCTCACAAGGATCAACAGAAAAAGCAACTGGTCTTGAGCCAGATCCTGAGGATTGAGGAGATTCTGTGGGACTCCTGGTCCTACGCTGAGATAAGCACTGAGTGCATCTGATTGCTCTTGGCCAGTTCAAGTATGTGCACATGTGGCATGACCATTTATTGGCATTTTCCATGCTATATGAAGATTTAACCCTTGGTCTTGCACTAGAGTCTGGACAGATCAAAGGACTACTTCCTCCTTCGGTGCTGGAAGGATCCCAATCTCTACCAACATCACTTGAACCACTTTTAAATGGATCTTCTGTAATAATTGTTCCACTAGGTCTCTGGGCACGACACATAGTACACTTGATTGCAGATGGCCAGTTTTCATACGTACAGTATTCACAAGCCCACTTAATTCCACGTTCTGACATTGTGCACTTCTTGAAGTGAGTTATGTCAGGCAGGAAGCTATAAATAATTAGGACATGGTTATTAAAACAATAGCTATATAATTTCACCCCTGAAAACATGCCCAAAATATTAAAGTAACTTTCAACTTATAAAATATCAATTTCTCAAGATACGCATGTAACATTTCATACTGAAATCTTTTTTTTTTTTTTTTTTTTTTTA
>SJYA01002913.1:140285-179595 GCA_006410615.1 Neotragus moschatus
TTTTTTTTTTTTTTTTTTTTTTTTAATTTCCAGAGAGATACTGGAGATAGTTCCCAAAGAAAAATCTTAGACCTGGGGATTTAATAAAAATGTACTTTGGAATGCAAGAGAGACAGGCAAAAGGAAGTTTGCTCTAAGAGGGAAGGAGGTTAAAGCAGGAAACCTCTCACAGAAATGTTTCATCTCAGCCAGGTCATCACCATCAATTTAGAAAAATAACCAGTAATTAAAAGATTCAAAGGTAAGGGATAGAATACAAACCATGTATCTTAAACACATAACATTCTTAAATTATGAGCAACAGACTATTATGCTATTGAGGCATAGTACCACAATGTTTGATTCCCTAAAGAATTCAGAGGATCAAACAGTCAACGTTATCCTTCTTCCTAAGGGAGAAAAGAAGCCTAAATGTGCTAATTACCCACTGCCCTTAATAAGCACAGGTAGAAAAGATGTTGAGGAGTAAGTAATGCTCACAGTTAACAAAGTAACAATGTGAAACAAGATAATGTTCCTTGATAGTCTATATCCTCAAAATCTTGCTCTGTCTAGAGTGCAAAAAATAAAAACTGCACATTACTTACTCTCAGGACAACCAATCGACGAAACATCCCTGCGATAACCCCTAGCATAATCACTCCAATATAATTTTGAATATTTATACTCAAAATATTCAATATTTAAAATGCACTCAATTACATTAACTATTTAAAAGGTTCCTAGGATTCTACACTGGACTTACTAACACTACAATACTATGAAGATTTTATTATTTAATGATAACCAATTTATAAATGAAGCAACTTGCACAGCAAATGCAATGATTTTTTTTTAATGGCTTGAATTTAGACATTGGCCACGAAAGCCAGCCTTTCCTTTTTCTTAAATCCCTTTCTCAACTAAATGTGTATCATCCTGCTACCTATGTGAAACCAGAAAAGTTAAAGAAATCTAGGGAAAGTAATAGAAGTTTTTCCTTCTCTTTCTCAAGGATTTTTCCTTTTGAACCTGGAAAGCAAAATCTTTCGTTTTACAAGTGTATTACTACGTCCCTGCCTGTCAAGTCCTCACTCCTTTTAATAGCGTAAACTTTGTTAAGAGGACAATTTCACTATAAGAGAGCCTACTATTTAATAGCTAAAATAAAAATCACACTTACTACGATTTTAGTTTCCAAGCTATAACCTCCACCTTGTACATGGTCAGAATGAAAGCACAGTTTATAAATCAGAACAAAGACAAGACTCAGTCGTCATGGTGGCTCAGATTCTGACTTCCTCAGGAGATACTGCAAAATGTGGTAAGTGGTTCTGCAGAATTGTGAATAGCTATTCCTGTAAATGAGACCAAAACTGAATTTCATTTGAAGCCTGCTACTTTATCCAAAAGTATTTATTTTTTTAAAAAGGCTTTATTTTTATAAATTCTCTATTCTAATCTTACTCATTTATTTTAATAATGGACTCCAATCTTTAGAATTTTAATATAGAAAAAAGCTGATTGGGTTGGTCAGTCAAATTAGGTACAGGAAAGATATTTTTCCCCTAAAACCTTAAACATATGCGTGTATGCACTATTATCATTAATCTTAAGTTGGTAGTAGAGCTTGCCTCATAGCTCAGTTGGTAAAGAATCTGCTTGCAATGCAGGAGACCCCAGTTCAATTCCTAGACCGGGAAGATTCCCTGGAGAAAGTAGAGGCTACCCAATCTAGTATTCTTGGGCTTTCCTTGTGGTTCAGCTGGTAAAGAATCCGCCTGCAATGCGGGAGAACTGGGTTCGATCCCTGGGTTGGGAAGACTCCCCTGGAGAAGGGAGAGGCTACCCACTCCAGTATTCTGGTCTGGAGAATTCCTTGGAGTCACAAAGAGTCGGACACAACTGAGTGACTTACAGTTTAAGTTGGTAGTACTAATAAGTCAATTCCTACCTGTATTACTTATTATTATTATAGAAGTAAAGATGGTATAAACCAAGTTAATAGAAAAAAGCAAATATATATATATAGATAGTGCTAAAGAGTCAGGACACAACTGAGCGACTTCACTTTCACGTTTCACTTTCATGCACTGGAGAAGGCAATCGCAACCCACTCCAGTGTTCTTGCCTGGGGAATCCCAGGGACAGGGGAGCCTGGTAGGCTGCCGTCTATGGGGTCGCACAAAGTCGGACACGACTGAAGCGACTTAGCAGCAGCAGTGCTTATATTTAACTTTGAAATCCTTTCTCATTCAGCAGCTTTATTTTTCTCAAATCCAGGTAATTTATATATCTACTTAGATTTTTAAATTTAGTTTGCACCTACTGATTATACACAATCTGATAGCTATCCAAAAGTGTGTTGAAAGGCAAAGGCTAAAATCGTAAAAGCATCCATAAAATGGACAATTGAAATTTAATGGCAACTTTCATATTCATTAGGCAGTTTCTTCCTTTGGTTTCTCGGGAATGAAATATAAATTACTTGCTCATGCTACTGGAAACTAAAATGAGCAAACAGAAACTTAACAGGACAAGAACAAATGATATAATGTACATATCCAAGGATAGGTAATCTCAAGATTTCATTTAAAACATTCACATTCAAAAATTCATCCCTGCTTTGGTAAGTATCACTTTGGTATAGTCTCAACTAAACAGTATGTGGCCTTACGTTACCTTAGCTAGTATTCAAGGAATTAATACTGTGCCAGCATGACTTAAATGTCCACGTCTCACAGAAAACAAACAAAAGACCCTGCCATTAAAAAATAACAAATCATCATGTGAGCCTGGTAAATAGCCTGTGTGCTGTGTGCCTAGCCGCTCAGTCGTGTCCAACTCTTTATGACCCCATGGACTGTAGCCCACCAGCTCCTCTGTCCATGGGATTCTCCAGGCAAGAATACTGCAGTGGGTTCCCATGTCCTCCAGGGATCTTCCCAACACAGGGATTGAACCCAGGTCTCCCACACTGCAGGCAGATTCTTTACCGTGTGAGCCGCCAAGGAAACCCGGTACATAGCCTACCCCTCCCCAAAATTCAGGTAACTAAGCAATACCAAAACCAAGCTCAAGAATTCTGAGGTAAGTGCATTATATCAGACAATGATACATATAGTATACACTCTACTGAGACATTGTATGAGTAGTTTTTTCATAACTGAAAGTTAAAATTCAGTTTTAACTACAGGGGAATTTGTAGTGTATTTACAGTTTTGAGTAATTGACCTCGAAATAGATATATTTCTTCTGCAGTGTTCAGTAATGCTTCACAAGTATGGTCTAGTTCACTATTAAACATGACAGTATAAAAAATGTTTACTTATGAGCCCCTCCCTTTCGCTAACCACTGACCCATGCATCATAATACTCATAGTTTTATTAGTGTTTGAACTTGGAAGTATTTAATTAAAAGCAGTTGTGAATTTAATACTACAAAACTTTTTTACAAAGTTAAAATCTTGGAGAGAATTATCTGAGAGCATCATCTGTACCTGTGGTAACAGTAAATGGAATGGAAGAGTAAAAATAACATCAGTTCAACTACGTGACTTTGCATTACTGAGATGACATTAATACTGAGTACACTTTTTCTCCCAAAACATCCCAAAAAGGACATGAAATTATTTTTAACAGCAACCAGCTCTCAGAGTTAATACTGCACACTGAAATAAAACCATTATTAAATATCTTTCAAGTAAACATATATTCAAATACCCAAGTAAATTTATTTTACAAGTCTACTTTTGCATAAAACGCAGCTTTCCAAATTCTATCCAGTGAATCATACTTCAGCTAACTGGTACACAAAGTAACAATAAAATCTATGTAAGTGCCCCTTCAAGGGGCATGAGACACAACTACTATTCTTAAATATTCCTTGGTTGAAATGCAAAACCAGCAGTTCCCATCTTGTGGACCAAAGAGTCCACAAATCTATACATCAAACCCTACCTGCAGACTGAATAATATCTCCAAGTATATTAACCATTTTCTAGTATTAAATTCACAACTGCTTTCGATATACTTCCAAGTTCAAACACTAATAAAACTCAGTATTATGATGCATGAGTCAGTGGCTAGCAAAAGGGAGGGACTCCTAACTAAACATTTTTTATACTGTCATGCTTAGCAGTGAATCAGACCATACTTGTGAAGCATTACTAAACACTACGAAGAAACATATCTATTTTGAGGTCAATTACTCAAAATTGTAAATACACTACAAATTTCCCCAACCACCTACTAAAACCCTCTGAAGGAGAACTAGAGAAGTGAAATGGTCCTCACCAAATACAAACTCCTTGAGAAACAAACTGACAGAAACTTAACTACCAGTTAGTGTCAAATGACAACCAGTTATCCAAAGGAAGGTCTAAGATAAGTTTTATATTAGCTTTATTAGTAAGTCTATATTAATACAAATATTAATTTTAAATGTAAATTGTTAATGTAGATATTAATTAACATAAACCTGTGCAGATTTACAAATGCTCAGAAAGCATTTTAGAGGAATGAAGATGAAATCTAAAACTAGAAGGATACTCCAAGCATGTTGAATTTTCAGGTTCTATTGAAGTATTAGCACAAGGTAATTCTGAATGGCAATATTTATATTTTTAAAAAGTACTATGCTTAACTCCTGAGCTCCAAGTTCCACACAGTCATTTCCTCTTTTCCCCTTAGCATCTTTCTACATCACTGTCTTCCTCATAACAGTCAACAGAAAATCAACTGGTCTTGAGCAAGATCCTAAAGCTTCATCATATGGTGGACCGCCTGTCTACAAATCTCACCTCATTGCAGGACTCCAACAGCTTGTCTATTTCACATTAAACCTCTTATCATCCACCTACAACCAACCCCAGCCTGACTTCTCTCTCCAGTTTCCATTAAGGACACCACTAACACTACTGGACCCAGCACAACAGCTCAGACTCATCGTGAAGTCTGCCTTCACCCCATAGATTCTTTCTAGTGGTTTCTGTGCAATCAGTTTTCTTTCCATTTCAGCAGCCATCAACCCTTTTTCCGTTCAGGTCGGAACTACTCTAATAGCCTCCTAAGCACCTTCTCTTTCTAAATCCATCCAGCTCACTGTTACCAAAATAATCCTAGTAACAAGGTCCTCTTTCTGAAACTCTTCTGTAACAGCACAAACTCTCAGCTCCTGCCCAACACACAAACACAGCACACACCCCAGCCCCACTCATGCACTACCACCCTCCACAATATACACATGAAGACATCTGAGAAAAATAAGCACAGCAGGCATACACACTCCGTTCTGGCAAATCTTACCCACCCTTTAAAGCTCTGTTCAAACCTCATCTCTCTCATAAAGTTTTTCAAATCACTTCAAGTATATGCACTCCAAGCAACCACAACACTTCTATCCACATTTGGCACCTACTGTATGTCTTCCTGGGTCTCGTTTCTGGAACACTGATTTGTGGAACACTGCGCCGTATCATTTCCTACACTGGGTTTTCAATAGGAGCTTCCCAGGTGGCACCAGTGGTAAAGAATCCACCTGCCAATGCAAGAAACACCTGGGACTTCGGTTCCATCCTTGGGTCAGGAAGATCCCATGGAGTAGGAAATGGCAACCTGCTCCAGTACTCTTGCCTGGAAAACCCCATAGACAGAGGAGCCTGGCGGGGTACAGTCTACAGGGTTGCAAAGAGTCAGACAGGACTGAGTGAGCACAGCAGAGCCAAGCTGTCAAGAACTTTGGCTCAGAGATTCTAATGGTATGGAATGGAGACCAGTCCTATGTTTAGAAAAATCCAGAGAGGAGACCATGTTGAGTGACCTGAACAGAGAAAGGAGTGGAGCTTTTGAGCAATTTCAGGAAAAACAGGAGAGATTCTAGAGGATGGGATCCACTCCTGTACCAAGACCTCAGAAGACAGTGCCTACCGCTAACAATTAGGTACCAAACCAAAGGCACACATGAGCTGGTTAAGTATTCCAGTCCTGAGGTGGCAAGGGCGCAAAGGCACAGACTTCTGTGTTCATTAAACATCCTCTGAAAGTCCTAAATCTGTGTGAAATCATGTATAACTGATTAAGCAGCAGTAAGACCCAAAAAATATGCTAACCTTCCCCTCCTTCAGAGATCACTGTTATCTATCTCACCTGTATACTAAACATATTTGCTAAGAAGATCCCTTCCAAGCAATGTGTGGATAAGTTGGATAAAATTACTTTGGATAAAATAATAGTTAAAAATAATAATAATTAACTAACACTGTCATGGTGACTTTGGCCTTACTGGCAGTTACCAGTACAACCAGTACAACCAGTAACTTCATTCTAACAAACCTAAGTCCTTAAAATATAACAAAAAATATAAAGTTTACATTTCAGTAAGTATGCAGGTCAGGAAGCAACAGTTAGAACCGGACATGGAACAACAGACTGGTTCCAAATAGGAAAAGGAGTACGTCAAGGCTGTATATTGTCACCCTGCTTATTTAACTTCTCTGCAGAGTACATCATAAGAAACGCTAGACTGGAAGAAACACAAGCTGGAATCAAGACTGTCGGGAGAAATATCAATAACCTCAGATATGCAGATGACACCACCCTTATGGCAGAAAGTGAAGAGGAGCTAAAAAGCCTCTTGATGAAAGTGAAAGAGGAAAGTGAAAAAGTTGGCTTAAAGCTCAACATTCAGAAAACGAAGATCATGGCATCTGGTGCCAGGACTTCATGGGAAACAGATGGGGAAACAGTGGAAACAGTGTCAGACTTTATTTTTCTGGGCTCCAAAATCACTGCAGATGGTGACTGCAGCCATGAAATTAAAAGACGCTTACTCCTTGGAAGAAAAGTTATGACCAACCTAGATAGCATATTCAAAAACAGAGACATTACTTTGCCGACTAAGGTCCATCTGTCTAGTCAAGGCTGTGGTTTTTCCAGTGGTCAAGTATGGATGTAAGAGTTGGACTGTGAAGAAGGCTGAGCACCGAAGAATAGATGCTTTTGAACTGTGGTGTTGGAGAAGACTCTTGAGAGTCCCTTGGACTACAAGGAGATCCAACCAGTCCATTCTAAAGGAGATCAGCCCTGGGATTTCTTTGGAAGGAATGATGCTAAAGCTGAAACTCCAGTACTTTGGCCACCTCATGGGAAGAGTTGACTCATTGGAAAACACTCCGATGCTGGGAGGGATTGTGGGCAGGAGAAGGGGACAATCGAGGATAAGATGACTGGATGGCATCACGGACTCGATGGATGTGAGTCTGAGTGAACTCCGGGAGATGGTGATGGACAGGGAGGCCTGGCATGATGCGATTCATGGGGTCGCAAAGAGTCGGACACGGCTGAGCGACTGAACTGAACTGAAGTCAACACTGTGTTAATTAGGAAAATTAGTAAAAGCTACAATGTTAATGGTTTCTCTTAAACCACAAGACAACTAGTACCCCACTGATACATAAACACAAGGTTAATTTACAGTATATCATATCTCAAACAATAGTAAGGCTACTTTTTAAAATCTGAATCCCAGTCATTTCAGGAGAAATTCTACCTATTTACATACTAGGGCTTTATTTGTAATTTCACCAACTTCCTCTGTAGTCTCCAGTTCTTCAACAGTAACAAAAAAGAAAGGAGGAGTGATAAATACAATGACGGACAGACACAGATTGATCTTGAGCTACTGCAGAACCCATCTTAGCATGCTTCCTATACACAGTTTCAGACACATCACAGATCAATCATGCACCACAAATTATAGTCCTTATAAACAAAACTAATTTAATGTAACAACCTAGGACTAGTTACAGAAGGTCTACTACACACACAGAAATGTGCAAAGATGTATCTATTAGATAAAATATTGTCCTTATGCTCAGGACACCTGCAATTTAACTAGATAAAAGATGACTACAGCTTTTCTTAAATGCACACAGAAGTGGTGAGATTATTTTTAGAGTGCACATCAAGCCAGGATTTAAAACACAGTAAAACAACTGTATTTTACAAAAGCTATGAACATGTTACTTCACTCAGAATTTGGTTTTTATCATCCTATCCATCCTCTGTTCACACTGAACAGATTAGTCCCAATTAACAATATCCACAGGAACCAAACAGTATCCATGGGGTTCTCCAGGCAAGAATACTGGAGTGGATTGCCATTTCCTTCTCCAGGGGATCCTCCCGACCCAGGGATTGAACTTGGGTTTCCCAGACTGTGGGTAGATTCTTTACCGTCTGAGCTACCAGGGAAGCCTGGATAGGAACCAAAAGTCACGAGCAAACCTAGCCCAACTAAAGGCCATCTTTTTAACCAAACACTATGTTTTCTGTGTGACAGAGAAAGAAAGGGTAGAAATTTTTAAAATAATCATTGAGTTCTGATATAAAAGTTGAAAAGCAGGCAGAAGCAAATGAATGAAACATTCCAGGGCAAAACCAACTCAGAGCTATTACAAAGACAAGTTATTCACAAATTTTACTTATTAATAGTGTGAAGTCATCCAATCAGATTACTTTTCTCACAATTCCTACTATAATGAACAACAGGAAAATAGGGTGGGGATTTTGTGAGTTGCATTTTCATTGCTTAGGCAGGGAGAACAAGCACGCAGAAGTTTAGCAAAGGATAACCTGGGAAGGAATGCCAAAGACAGCAGCAGCTTGAAAGAGGACTGCTTACACAACTATTAGAGATGAATGAGTGTACAGGCCAACTTTTGTCTATTTCACAATTTTGCCAGGGTCAGCCTTGTCCAACTAAGAAAAGAAAACAGCTAACACGTAAGCATTTACTATATGCCAGATACTGTTCTAAGTACTGAATATATTATTAACTAACCTAATCTTCAGAACTCTATGAAACAGTTACTACTATTAATATAATCTCTAATTTTAAAGACTGGAAACAGGAAAAACAAAGTTGAATAACTTTCCTTAAGTGACAAAACTGCTGTGTGGCAGAGCCAGGATTTGAACTTGTGCATTCTGGCTCCAAAGTATGTACTAAACAGACAAGGTAATAAAAAATACACTTACACTGCAGCCCATGATCACTTACTCCCATTATCCTGAATTTGGACAACTAATAAACTGTACTGAGTGACTCATTAAACATTCTTTCCTAGATAACTAATAACAGACAATCTCTAAAACAAGCAAACTAAACTTGAAAACTCACACTTGGTCAAATTTTATTAGCTTTTTATTTTAAAGTTACCGAATCTTCCCAAAGCTTATCTAGATTGAGAACTACTGCAAAATGGCTAAAAAGTTAAGTAAGCAGGACCTAAAAACAAGATAACACTAAGTTTTGCATGTAGAATTGAATGGGGAAAAGAAAATAAACAACCTCATATATACATCACGGCTTCTGACTATAAAATGCTTTTTAATTATTTTTTATTCTGGAGGCAATCCCTGGATAAGAAAATATAAAACTCAGCTTGACTTCTCTTAAACCAATACACTTATCCAAATCACTCAAGAAATGAAAGTATATCAATTGAAAGTACATCAACATAAAACTTTCCATTTTCATTCAGACAACTGAAAAAGGGAAAAGTCTCCCCAGAGGACAGGCATGTGTGAATTTCACTACCTATCCATGGCCTTGTATTAGAGCAAAGACTGTGAGACAGTAAATAAATCATTTCTATTGCTAAGAGCCTCGGCTTTCTCATCTGTGAAAAAATGAGTTAAGATGATCTCCAGGGACTCCCTTGGTGGCACAGTGGATAAGAATCTGCCTGCCAATGCAGGGGACATGGGTTCAATCCCTAATCCAGGAAAATTCCACATGCCACAAAGCAACTAAGCCCATACGCCACAACTGCCAAGTCCATGTTCTAGAGCCCGTGTCAGCTCCCGTGCCCCAACTCCTGAAGCCCTCACACCTTAGAGCCCACACACCGCAACCAGAGAGCAGCCCTGCTGTCTGCAACTAGAGAAAGCCCCCATGCAGCAGTGAAGATCCAGCAGAGCCAAAAACAAACACACACAGCAGAGTGTGTAAACACCCTAGCTCGCAGAGTCTCACCCTCTTCTATGTAAAGACCCACTTTAGGGAGAGAGATAAACTGGGAGCCTGGGATAGACACATGCACACTGCTGTACATAAAACAGAGAGCTAATGAGGACCCACGGCTGTACAGCAAAGGGACTCTACTCAATACTGTAACGTAATGGTATGCTGTGTGCTCAGTCGTGTACAACACTGGGGCCCCAAGGACTGGAGCCCACCAGGGTCCTCTGTCCATGGGATTCTCCAGGCAAGAATATTGGTGTGGGCTGCCATTTCCTTCTCCAGGAGATCTTCCCAACCCAGGGATCTAGTCTTTAAAAAGATTCACTTTATTCATTTTGCAAATAAATACTTTTTAACTTTTCCCTGCTCCATCTGTGACAAACTCCAACAGTCAAGCCCAAATTTTAAAATATGCACTTACTATTAAGTTAATGATCACTTAATATACCTAAACAGTATCAAATTCCTATTTCTAAAACAAAGCTATATCAATAAATTCATATACAATACCACCAATGAATTGTTTGTGCCAAATAATGTTATCAAACCTGAATGCGACTGAGCTTTGAGATATAATTACCAGCTTATAGGATCATAGGGGATAGAGACTCAAACTGACTCCATGGAGATGCAATCAGTAAACTCCTATGGGTTTGTGTATATTAAACCTTGTGCTTAGTTGTGCTCAGTCATGTCTGACTCTCTCCAATCCCATGGACTGCAGCTTACAGGCTCCTCTGTCCTGGGGATTCTCCAGGCAAGAATACTGGAGTGGGTTGCCATGCCTTTCTTCAGGGGATCTTCCCAACCCAGGGATTGAACCCAGGTCTCCTGCACTGCAGGCAAATTCTTTACCATCTGCGCCACCAGAGGAGCCCATATTAAAACTCAAATATGTGCTAAAAATTAAACACTGAACTGATATTACGAAGTTATTAAAATTTTAAAGTGTGATCGATGTTTCTAAAAGAGTACTCCTCTCTTAAGAGACACATGCTGAGTTATTTACAGTATTATGTCTTGAATTTGCTTTAAAATAATCCACTGGGGAGAAGCAAGAAGAATATAAATGAAACAAGACTGGACATGTGTTGCTAACTGGGTGATGGATTTACATGAGAATTCATTCTCCCAGTCTCTCTGTATGTGTTATTTGTTTGAAATTTTTCACAATGAAAAGTTTTTAAAATCTATCAAGAAGATAACAAATGGTATTACAGACTAAGAATCAAGCCTTTAATTCTAAGACTAGATTGCTAAGACGAGAAAAGGAGCAAGAAGCAGTGTATCGTATATTGTTAAGACTGTTACTCAAAACTTGGTCCGGGGTCCTGTGATATTCTACAAACTGTTTACTAGTCTACAGAGAAAATGAGTAATTTTACTAGCAATTTTAAAGAATAATTTTATGATTGCTGAAAATAGTAGTAAAACATCTGAGCGTGTGTTTGAGATGCAATGCTAAAACATTTGAAAAACATATCTTCTTTTTACAACTCAAAGGTATGATCCATTAGAGATAAAACGTATCACAATATGAACCAGCTTCTCTCACGCTAAACCTGCAGTATCACACTGCAGAAAACCAAGACAGACTTAAATTGGAGTGACAAAAATCCGTCTTGTCAACATTTCTCAGGAACCCAGGCAAAAACCCTTAACAAAATAGAAACAAATCAAATCCAACGATGTATAAAAAGAATTCTACATGAGAACTAAGTGGGGTTTATTCCAGATATGCAAGCTTAGTTCAATGTTCAAAAATCAATACACATAACACATCCTATCAACAGACTAAAGAAAAAAAAAATCACATGACCACATACATACATGATGAAAAAGTATTTGACAAAATCCAACATGATTTTAAAAAAACAAGCATTCAGATTTCAGGGGAACCTTCTCAATGCAATAAAGAGCATGTACAATAAACCTGCACATCAACTTCACACTTGATAGTGAGAAACTAGACACTTTTCAGCTAATACCCGTATTAGGGCAAGGTCGTCCCCTCTCACCACTCCTTTTCAAAGTCAAACTGGAAATTCCTGAGGGTACAGTAAAATAAGAAAAGAAAAAGGATACAGATTGGGAAATAAATAAAACTGTTTTTATTCACAGATGACAGGATTGTCTACGAAGAAAATTCAAAAAAGAATCAACAAAACTACAAAAAAAAGAAAAACTACAGCTACTACAGGATTATAACAGGACTGCAGGATAAAGGTTAAGTAAGTCCATTGCTTTCCTATATACCAGCAATAAACAAATGGAATTTGAAATTTAAAACACATCACCATTTATATTAGCACCCCAAAAAACGGATTAAAGTCAGAGAACTTGGTGTTCTGACTTCCTGACTTACTATACCACTACAGTGGGCTTCCCTGGTGGTTCAGATGGGAAAGAATCCACCTGCAATGCAAGAGACCTCGGTTTGATGTCCGGGTTGGGAAGATCCCCTGGAGAAGGGAATGGCAACCCACCCCAGTATTCTTGCCTAGAGAATTCCATGGACAGAGGAGCCTGGCAGGCTACAGTCCATGGGGTCACACAGACACGACTGAGCAACTTTCACTTTCATACAGTTACAGTAATCAAAACACTAGTACTAGGGAAAGAATAGGTCAATGAAAAGGAACAGAGAGCCCAGAAATTGACCCACACATATAGAGTCAAGTGATATTTGACTTGAATAAGGCAAGGCAATACAATGGAGAAAAAATCCTTTCAAAAAACTGTGCTGAAACCACTGGACATCCACATGCAAAAAAAAAATGGCTCACAGACCTCACACCCCTCACAAAAATTCCCTCAAAATGGATCACAGACCAAACATTAAATTGCTGTTGTTGTTCAGTTGCTCAGTCGTGTCTGACTCTTTGCAACCCCATGAACCATGCAGCACGCCAGGCCTCCCCGTCCTTCACATCTCTCGGAGCCTGCTGAAACTCATGTCTGTAGAGTCAGTGATGCCGTCCCACCATCTCATCCTCTGTCGTCCCCTTCTCCTCCCACCTTCAATCTTTCCCAGCATCAGGGTCTTTTCCAATGAGTCAGCTCTTCGTATCAAGAGGGCCAAAGTAATTGGTACTTCAGCTTCAGCACCAGTGCATCCAATGACTATTCAGGGTCGACTGCCTTTAGAATGGACTGGTTTGATCTCCTTGATGTACAAAAGGGACTTTCAAGGGTCTTCTTCAACACCACAGTTCGAAAGCATCAATTCTTTGGAGCTCAGGCTTCTTTATAGTCCAACTCTCACAACCATACATGACTACTGGAAAAACCGTAGCTTTGACTGTATAGACCTTTTGTCGGCAAAGTGATGTCTCTGCTTTTTAATACACTGCTTACGTTTGTCATAGCTATTCTTCCAAGGAGGAAGAGTCTTAATTTCAGGGCTGCAGTCACCATCTGCAGTGATTTTGGAGCCCAAGAAAATGAAATCTGACACTTTCCACATTATTCCCATCTATTTGCCATGAAGTGATAGGACCAGATGCCATGATCTTAGTTTTTTGAATGTTGAGTTTTAAGCCACCTTTTTCACTCTCCTCTTTCACCTTGATCATGAGGCTCGTAGATCCTCTTCACTAAAATGCAGAGCTATAAAATTCCCAGAAGATAACATGAAAGGAAATCTAGATGGCCTTGACTATGCCAATGACTTTCCAGATAAAACCCAAAGACACAATCCATGAAAGATGTACTTGATAAACTGGTTCTATTAAAATTGAAAATTTCTGTTCTACAAAAGACATGGTCAAAAAAATGATAAGACAAGCCAAAAAATAGGAAAAAAAAATACCTGATAAAGACTGTTATCTAAACTATAAAGAGCTCTTGAAACTCAATAATAATAAAACACTCTAATTAAAACAAAGGCAAAGAGCTGAAGAGACACTTCATCAAAGAAGATATACAGATGGCAAACAAGCATAAAAAAATATTCAACATTATACCTCATTAGTATGGGGTCGCACAGAGTCAGACATGACAAGCGACTTAGCAGCAGCAGAGAATTAAGACTGCAATGAGATATGACCACACAGCTGTTAGAATGACCAAAGTACAGAACACTAACAACAAATGCTAGAAAGGATACAGAGCAACAAGAACTCTCATCCACTGCTGACTGGAATGCAAAGCGATACAACCGAGCTGGGAAGAGTCTGGCAACTTCTTCCCTTGTAGCTCAGTCGGTAAAGAATCCACCTCCGTCGCAGGAGATGGGGGTTCAATCCCTGGGTTGGGAAGATCCCCTGGAGAAGGAAAAATCAACCCACTCCAGTATTTTTGCCTGGAAAAATCCCATAGACAGAGGAGTCTGGTTGGGCTACAGTCCATGGGGTCCCAAGGGTGAGACACAACTTAGCGACTAAACCACCATCAGTGTTTCATCGTTGTTTAGTCACCAAGTTGTGTGACTCTTTGCAACCCAATGGACTATAGTCCAATAGACTGCTCTGTCAATGGGATTTCCCAGGGAAGAATACTGGAGTGGGTTGCCATATCCTTCTCCAGAGGACCTTCCTGACTCAGGGAATGAACCCAACATTTTCTGCATTGGCACACACGTTATTTACCACTGAGCCACCAGGAAAACCCCTATTCCTGCCACATTGTTGTTGTTCAGTCGCTAAGTCATGTCCAAATCTTTGCAACCCCATGGACTACAGCAAGCCAGGCTCCCCTGTCCTTCACTATCTCCCAGAGTTTGTTCAAACTCATGTCCAGAGGCAATGATGCCATCTTATCATCTCGTCCTTTGTCACGGCCTTCTTCTGCCCTCAGTCTTTCCCAGCATCAGGGTCTTCATCCATTGAGCAGGCTCTCTTATCATCAGTTCAGTTCAGTCGCTCAGTCGTGTCTGACTCTTTGCAACCCCATGAATCACTAACTCCCAAAGTTCACTCGGACTCGCGTCCATTGAGTCAGTAATGCCATCCAGCCATCTCATCCTGTCGTCCCCTCCTCCTGCTGCCCCCAATCCCTCCCAGCATCAGAGTCTTTTCCAATGAGTCAACTCTTCCCATGAGGTGGCNCATCTCCCCTTGTCCTTCTAGCCAGTTCCACACTGCAAGCCCAGGGCTTGCTCCTGACATCTCCCTGGATCACCCATTTGCCCCTGCTTCTGCCAGCGCCTCACAACTCACTTCTGAGGGCTCTCCTTTACTCCTTCCAAATGCCTCCCATAGTCACGTCACTACCCAGTTCTAAAGGGTTCCCCTCAGTCTGTGTCTGTCAGACTCCAAGGGTACAATGCTACATCACGCTGTTAAGTTTCTAGAACACTTCAGTCAAGCCAGGTGCCCTGTTGTCCCCTTCCGCACCCTCCCGACTCTGCCCCAGAGAGCCTGGACGGCCACCCTTCCGCTCCTTTCCCTTTCCATGTTCAACCCCCTCCTTCCTGAACCTCCGATTCCTTCAGCTCACACCAGTCTCTTAACTCCAATTTCAACCCCATTTACTCCACATGATGCAACATTTAATTGCTCTGTTTCCTGGGTTCTGATGTCCAATGATATTACAAAGGCTGGAGACCTGGGGGTCTTTTGAGCACCCTTGTCCTTAGCATGATGCTGGTTACCTAACTAGTCATCACCGACTACTTACTAATGGCCAATTTAACCCTAATATAACTATGGAGAAGGAAATGGCAACCCACTCTAGCATCCTTGCCTGGGAAACCCCATAGACAGAGGAGCCTGGCAGGCTATAGTCCATGGGGCTGCAAGAGTTGGACGTGACTTAGCAAATAAACCACCACCACCACTAAGGTTAACATGGGCTATCTCTTTCATTTTTTCTTGATACCAGCCAAAGGGTCACAAGGATATTGGCTTCACCACATGCCACCTGGGCACTGGGATGAAGGAGTCACTTCAACTTATGTTTGAACGGTGGTTCCCACCTTTTGCAAAGGAGTTGGTCTGAATGTCTGCAGTGACCTGTTTGCTCCGCTATCTTGCTGACAGCTGTCTCCCATGAGATTCCTTTCTCTTGGGAAAGAAAAGGTGCAATTCCACGGAAGGTGGCCATATGAGAAATTTACAAATTAAATATAGTTTTCCCTTTCTGACATCACCATGCAAAGTTCAAATGTTACTTTCAGTCCTTATTGAAAAGATCGAAGAATTTTCTGTGAAGTTCAGACATACAAGGCTCTTCCAAATCAAGCAGATTTTGTAACTATGTTTGGTGATAGATGTTAACTAAACTTGTGGTGATAATCATTTTGCATAGATCGAATGATTATGTTGTATCCCTAAAACTAATCAATGTCAATGAAACAATAACAAAGAAACAAAAAACCCAGTGGGATCTGGGGTAAGGTGGGCTCAATCAGACTCCACCAAAATGATTTAGTTTCTCAAGAACCAAAAGACATTTAGGACATAATCTCACTCGCATGACTCCAAAGACTCTCAGAGGAGGAGGCATTTTTGCAGGGCTTCAGGGCAATTACATTTGTCTGCCAAGACCATTCTTAATCGATCCATTCAACATATTTCCAGATTCCTAATGGTCACAGTAATAGCAACATCCCAAGATCAGTGAATATCTACATTTTCGACCTTTGCTGGAGCTAACAGAACTCAGGACAGCACCTGTTCACTGGGAACACACAGGTTCTAATATCTCCTACTCTGCCCTAGAGGTCATATTTTGTGTGCCTTCCACAACCATACTCTACAACCCTGCTCGTAAATGTGGAGTTCACTTGCAAAGCACAGTTCCCTTAACTCTTCACTCTACTCAAGAGGAAATTGGTTTGATCATTGGAGAGAGGCCAGTCACTCAAAGCAGGCAGAAAAATTGTATTTCAGAAATAGGGTGGATGAACAAATATGACAGGGATGGGCTTTCTTCAAATGCAGTTTGGCCTGGCTGCTCTCATGCGTCATTTTACACCTTTCCATCTTCACCTCACTCCATCCTGGGTTTCTCCCAGCACAGCAAAAAGAGGCCGACCACAGGTGGGTCCCCTAATGTCCCTCCTCCCACGACCCTGCGGCCTAAGGCAGCTTGCTGTCTGTCTTGCTGGGCCTGTCAGCACCCCATCCAGCCTGCTCCAGGATGTGAGAGCTGAAAGGTCTCTTGGAATCCAGGGTTATGTGTTGGGGCCCCTCAGGCCTCTTTGGCTTCAAAAGCTTCAAGAAAGTGATTAACTTCTCATGTGGGATCTTTCTGGTGAGCGTCAGGGAGCCTGTGAGCATTCCTTGTGGTTTTTTTTTTTTTTTTTTTTCCATTTCCTTCATGAACCATTGTAACATGTTTGAGCCTATGAACAGAAGTGATAGCCTGTGGTTGTCTAAAGACCAGTGGTTGGGCCCCAAGATGGTCATAAACTTGATGAGACCCAGGGACCTGGGAGATGACTGTGTGAACTTGGCTCCGGAGTCCACCCACTCCTTCGTGTATTTTCAGAGGATCTGGACACACATTCACAGGCACACACGAAGTTTAGAAAGTAAAAATATTTTTCTTCTCTATGTGGTTTGCACATAGTGTCATTTCCAGCCAGCCGGTGAGGAAAGGGAGCAGGAAGTGCCCAGAGCGAGGGCCACAAGCCTGCCCTCTCCAGCTTGCATGGGGAGGAGGTAGGGACACATGCGTGCGCTGCAGGCCTCACACCCTGAAAGCAAGCTGTGGGGTCAGCCTCTCCATAGCAACCACAGGAAAGGAGAAATGAACATCTGCGTCAGGGCTCAGAAGTGCATCTCAGTCACTATCATTGTTTTTCTTTGCACGGAATGCTGGGACATTAGAGCAGACGGGGCCATCCCTGAGGGCAGGGACTGGCCCTTTCCCTTCTGGCTATTTCTCCCCAACCCACACCCACAGCCCCTGGGCTCAGCACTGGGCAAAGTTAAGCTCTGCAAGCAGGCTGAGCTGGCTTTTGCCGCATTCCCNGAAATATTCCGTTGGTATCTCTAATTTTCTTGAAGAGATCTCTAGTCTTTCCCATTCTGTTGTTTTCCTTCTATTTCTTCCAAGATGGGTGGGTCATGGTGGAGAGGTCTGAATGTGGTTTGCTGGAGAAGGGTATGCCAAACCACTTCAGTATTCTTGCCTTGAGAACCCCATGAACAGTATGAACAGTATGAAAAGGGCCAGCTCAGTGAATCTTTATCCAATTTTCTGTTGCTGGGCGGGGCTGTCTCTCCCTGTTGTGTGACCCGAGACCAAACTATGGTGGAGTTAATGAAGACCTCCTTCAAAAAGTTCCATGCACACACTGCTACAAGCAGTGCTCCCAACCCTGCAGCAGGCCACTGCCTACCCATGCCTCTGCCAGAGACTCCTGGACTTTCACAGGCAAGTCTGTGTCAGTCTCTTGTGGGGTCACTGCTCCTTTCTTTTGGGTTCTGGTGCACACAAGATTTTGTTTGTGCTCTCTAACAGTCTGTTTCCCCAGTCCTGTGTAAGTTCTAGGAGCTCTATGGTGGGATTAATAGCGACTTCCTCTAAGAGGGCTTATGCCACAATCAGGTCTATTGCACCCAGAGCCTCTGCCTCTGTGGCAGGCCACTGATGACCTATACCTCTGAAAGAGACGCTCAAACACTCAAAGGCAGGTCTGGCTCAGTCTCTTTGGAGTCTCCTGGTGCATACAAGGTTTTCTTTGAGCCCTCCAAGCCTGTCTGGTGGGTATGGGGTTTGCTCTAAATACAATTTCGCCCCTCCTACCGTCTTGCTGGGGCTTCTCCTTTGTGTTTGGAGATGGATTATCTTTTTTTCTGGTGGGATCCAACATTCTCCTGTCAATGGTTGTTCAGCAATGAGTTGTAATTTTGAAGTTCTTACAGGAGAAGATGAGTGCACGTCCTTCTACTCCACCATCTTGTTTCTTGTAATGAGGGGGTACTCATTACACTTATGTGTTTGTATAATCCAGGGTCTGTCTCTTGGTTTTCCACTCTCCCAAAGCTTATCAATCCCCCAGGGACCAGACTCACATAAACCAGATCATCTGATTTATTTGCAAAGCATATCTCACAATATATTGGTTTATGATGAGAAACAGTTTTCATGGGGTTGAAATATTCTATGTCAGCTGAGTTGCAGCATGGGGACTTTGAGCCCCTCGTGCACTGCTGGAGGATGAACATGGTTGGATTATTTTATGATCATGATTACACCGGTAAGGGGTCAGCCAGAGAATGATGCTTTTTATTCATGTGAGTTTGAAGTCCGCTTGTCTTACATTGGTTTTCCTTGGTTTGTGTCCTAATACATACTTCCTAAAGTTGAAATAATGTTTATGTTGAGGCTTATCTGGTAGTTGGAGTACATGTCTAAAACTTTATCTGTCTTTTAAAGACAGAAAGGCTCCTCACAGTGCCCAGCAGTTTGGTGCTGTGTGATACAGATGGTCTCATCCTAGGTTAAGCTGAACATGATTTGCTGGTGGCATCAGAGATATGAGGGTTTTTAGTATTTTTCCCACTACTCTATATGGTAGCCATTTCAGCTTCCTTCTAGGTCTCTTTATATGAGAGAGAATAAAATTCCATCTTATTTAAGTCACTTTTATTTTGGGGTTTCTCATTATTTACATTATACCAGATCCTAACTGTCACCACAGGCAAATTATATTTAATAGAAAGCTGGCCAAGCTATGTGAACATTAGCAAAAAGAGGAAACCAAAAAATATAACAGTGTTTATAGGCAAGAAAGCAAAGAATGTCACTATGTCACAAGCAGTTCATTTGGGAGCTAACTTGTTCTTGTAGGGGTGGATTTAATCCACCTAGTTGGATTTAATTCATTTGTTTTATAGGGTAAATTTTACCCTATCAGGGAATCAGTTTGTCTACATTCTTCAATGCTGGAATCTGTTTGTGGTGTTTTTGTTGGAATTTTTCAGAGTCTTTTCTGTTTTGGTATTATAAAGCTTATAAAAATGGGAAATTATTTCATCTATCCTGAAGGAAAGCTCTTTGGGGTTCATATTAGATATGTTAAGATCAGAAGAGCAATGGTCCCTGAAAGACTCACAATTAATCTGGCAGTCAGATGCGCTTTACAAAGGAGAGGAACATTCTGATAAAGAACTGCCCTGGGGGCTCCCTTGGACTTGAGGTATTCAATTCTAATTTCCTATACAGGAGCTCCGAGAAGGAAATAGCAACCCATTCCAGTATACTTGCGTGGAGAATTTTCATGGAGAGAGGAGCCTAGTGGGCTACAGTCCGTGGTGTGAGGGGAGTGTGTAATTTTCTCATTTTTGTCTTGCTGCAGCAAAAATTTGAAGTGGTGCATGGAGCAGTGTTATAGCTCAGTTTTATTAGGAAAAACAGAGGATAGTACACCCTCAAGGAGTGAGGGCAGGTTGACCCAAAAGACAAGAGAAGAGAGGCCTCAGTCCTTCTAGGCTTCCTCCTTTTATACATTTGTCTCCTCCCCCCTGAGCCTGCCCTATGTAAACTGGGCTAGCCAGGAGAGCTGTTTGTTTTACCCGAGGTCCTCATTCTGGTCCTCGGAACTTCCTTTGTTCTATTTTCATGGGCTTTCCCCTTCTTTGTCTTTTAGCCACCACCATTTTGGACTCCTTTTTCCTATTCTACCTAACCTCCCCCCTTCAAGAGATGGGAGGCCCAATTCTTGGGGAATAGGAACATCGCTATCTCTCTGGCTACTTCCTGCTGAACTGGGACGGTGGGGGGCATTGGGCCTCACCCTCTTGCTATTCTCAAACCTTGAGTCTTTATGGTGGTGTCCATCTAAGGGTGAGTGATATTTTCCGTGGTCAGCTGTAGTTTTATATATTTTTGTTAAACTGGCACTGCATGTCATAGCCTGTTGACCTGGACAGAGACAAAATGGGTTAGACAATTGGTAATACATGGAGCCATCATAAGCAGCATCAGCATGGTGATAACAAGGATTAGTAAGGGCATTAGGAAACTCCTAATTCCCCCTCATTAGGAGAAGGATCCCCCAAAGAGACTGTAGCCACCCCAAACCTCTCCAGCTCGTTTTTTGAGATCCTGTAGGGTCTGAATGTTTTTCTTGAGGACTGTGAGACTTTCTTTAACTTAGCTGGAGGTATTTACCCAGAAACAACACATCTCATTCAAGATGGGTCAAGTCCCTCCTTATTCAGGGATCAGGAGCTCTATCTCTTGTCTATTTTGGAGTACAACCCCTGCCAAGCTGTGTTGGCTCTTTAGAGAGGTCCTGAGACATCTTATCCTCAGAAACTTAATTTTGGGGGTGTTCATTAGAATGACACCCATTTGTAGTCCTGAATAGGTATCTGAGATCTCCCTGGGGCTCATAGGGTATTGAGTGTCCTCTTCTGTTTTCTTTCATGACTTGAATCCAGGAGTCATGTCCCAGTACCTTGACTCCTGTGGGGGTAGAAAGTATTACAGGTAGGGGCCCTTCCATGTGAGCTGAAGTTGAGCCTTTGGGGACCCATCTTTCCAGACTAATTAGGACTTGAGTCCCTGGAACATATAGTAGTGGCCCTTTAGAATCTTTTGGGTCCTGGTTGACACTCCACAAGCATATATCTTATTGGAATTGTCCAATGACCATGGTATAAGACAAGAGGGTCTGAGCCTCTGGATCTAGGAAGAGGTCATTGACATAAACAAAAGGTCTCCCATATAGCATCTCTTAAGAACAAAGACCAACCTGTTCCTTAGGGGCAATACGGGTGTGGAGGAGAGCTATTGGTAAAGTCTCCTTCCATCCTGGGGAGGTCTCCTCGGTTATCTTTTTTATTGTTAATTTTAAGAAATGATTGGCTCTTTCTACTTTTCCTGAAGACTAAGGTCTCTAGACACAATGGAGATAATAAGTAATAAAGGCTTTAGAGACCCATTAAGTGACCTTAGAAGTAAATGATATCCCATTGTCACTTTGTAATGACCTGGGCAGGCCAAATCTCTGAATGGTTTCAAGGAGCAGTTTTCTTTACTTTCTTTTTTTTTTTTTTTTAACCACCTCCTCAGCCTTCTCTTTGGCATAGTCAATAAAACAAAAATAGATGTTTTTCTGGAACTCTCTTTGCTTTTTCCATGATCCAGCAGATGTTGGCAATTTGATCTCTGGTTCCTCTGCCTTTTCTAAAACCAGCTTGAACATCAGGGAGTTCACGGTTCATGTATTGCTGAAGCCTGGCTTGGAGAATTTTGAGCATTACTTTACTAGCATGTGAGATGATTGCAATTGTGCGGTAGTTTGAGCATTCTTTGGCATTGCCTTTCTTTGGGATTGGAATGAAAACTGACCTTTTCCAGTCCTGAATACCAGACCACCTGACTTGTCTCTTGAGAAATCTGTATGCAGGTCAGGAAGCAACACTTAGAACTGGACATGGACCAACAGACTGGTTTCAAATAGGAAAAGGAGTATGTCAGGGCTGTATATTGTCACCCTGCTTATTTAACTTATATGCANCATTCTTTGGCATTGCCTTTCTTTGGGATTGGAATGAAAACTGACCTTTTCCAGTCCTGTGGCCACTGCTGAGTTTTCCAAATTTGCTGGCATATTGAGTGCAGCACTTTCACAGCATCATCTTTCAGGATTTGGAATAGCTCAACTGGAATTCCATCACCTCCACTAGCTTTGTTTGTAGTGATGCTTTCTAAGGCCCACTTGACTTCACATTCCAGGATGTCTGGCTGTAGGTGAGTGATCACACCATCGTGATTATCCAGGTCATGAAGATCTTTTTTTTACAGTTCTTCTGTGTATTCTTGCCACCTCTTCTTAGTAGGTGCCCTCTAAATATTGGATGCTACCTTCTGCTGCCCCTCCTTCTGCCCTTTCTCCCACCACCCCCATTTTTATCCTTTGTGGTTTTTTGTTTTTTTTTTTTAATATATTTTGGCTGAGCAGCACACTATGTAGGACCTAAGTTCCCCAACCAGGGCTCATACCTGGCCTTCTGAATTAGCAGTACATAGTCTTAACCATTAGATCACAAGGAAGTCCCTCTCCCCTCTTTCTTTTCCTCATCTGATGTAAACAATGTTTTTCCCCGTCAAATTCATTTGTTCAGATCCTAACCTCCAATGTGGTGGGCCTTTGGGAGGTGCTAAGGTCATGAGGGAGGAGCTGTCTCTTATGAAAGAGACCCCAGAGAGCTCTCTCACCATGTGAAGACACAGCAAGAAGACAGCTCATCTATGAACCAGGAAGCAAGCTCTCACCAGACACCCACCAGCTGGCACCTTGATCTTGAACTTCCAGCTTCCAGAACTGGGAAATTTCTGTCATTTGTATTGCTGTCCTCTCTGGGGTATTTTGTTACAGCAGCCCAAATGGACTAGAAAGCATCATATTCTCTTGCCTTCCCGAAAGGCCAAATCATGCAGGGAAATCCCGGGGCACAGAGTATCCACATCTCTAGGGAAGGTAGGAATTTGTCAGTTAGCTTCCCCTGTAGGCTTGTACTCTAAGCTTTAAACTGTAAACTTTACATTCTCCAGTTATGAGATGAACAGTGTCTCAACTGGACCTGTTTATCACCAATCTTTCCACCAGATGACTCCTCCTCTGTCAGGGGATCCTCAGCGTCATGGCTCTCCCTTCTCACCCTCCCTGCCTGCCCAGCCCCAGTGAAGAGCAGACCTTTGCCTCCAGGCTTCACTGAACATTGCCGGGTTTGGAACTCAGTGCCTCCCCAGGCAGCCCACGGTTAGGACAGCTGTCCTACTCAGCTAAAGCTTGGCTCTCTACCACTGCTTCTGCCTCAGCCCGCAGAGGTTTGGAGTCAGAGACACAGCCCCTAGAGTCTTCTCTCCTTGAGATTTTAACCAACCAATCACTCCCATCCTGGTAAAATCTCCTCCCACGTGTGGTCTCCACATTTCAGCCTGCCTCTTACCTCCCGTTCACCTGGTGGTCGCATGCAGTTCTCAGATGGTTCTCACATGACTAGTGCAAAAGACTGAGCTCCCTAAGACTAGATATTTATAGCCGGGAGCTTGGACATAAAGTCAGACCAAATCCACCAGCCACCCCTTCCCCCGCGCCCTCTCCTTCTCCTACTCCCCCGTGACCTCTCCCAACCCACAGGTGAGTGTCTGTCTGTTAACCAATACCCACAGAGCTCAGCTCTCTTGATCTCAAAGATCTCTTTCTTTAAAGATTCTTGTTTTTAAAAAGTGTATTTATTCGGCTGTGTTGGGTCTTAGCTGCAGCATGCAGGATCTTTTGCACTGGCGTGCAGGCTCAGCAGTTGCATGAACTTAGTTGCTCCATGGCATGTGGGATCTTAGTTCCCTGAGCAGGGATTGAACCTGTGTCTTCTGCATTGGAAGGCAGATTCTTAACCACTGGACCACCAGGGAAGTCCTCAAAAACCTCTTATGAAAAGAGTCCATCTCCAAGAGTTTTCTCCAATAGATACTACCCAGTTTCCAAATGAAAAATCACCTGCCCACTCTCACCAGGCACGACCTCAGTTTATCTCGACCAGCAGATGGAGTGACGAGTTCCTTCCAGGACTGTAGGAGGACACAGTTCTCATGTCGTGCAACAGCCCCTTCCCTCCCTTCCCCACCCTCCCAATATATATACACACACACATGCACACCCAATATACATGTGGGCACACACACACACACACACGCACACACACGCATTGCCATGCCATGCAGCTGCAGAGAGCTGAAAACTCTCTGAAGCACAGCACTGTCCCAGTTTCATTCCTGGATCCCCAGGAAAGTGCCTGGTACCCAATACGTTCTCCATAAATGTTTGCTGAGCTGAAGAGGGTCACAGGGGAAACAGTTCAAACAGCTTCTTAGAGCATCAGTGAGAAAAGTGTCTGGTCTGGATTTCCTGCTGGTCAAATCCTGCATATAAAGTTCTAAATGGAAGATTTTAAATGTAAAAGCATTTCTGTGAAGCCCACCTCCCACCCTTTCCTACAAAACTTAGACTCTATCTTTGGTTTCAGTGATATAGCCCTTTATCTCTTGGCTGCAGCCTTTTGGGGAGAGTGTAAGTAATTCTGATGGAGATTTCACGTTCTTTTTTGACCTACTTCGGTGTCCCCAAGAAATCTGGGATCCTGGGGCAGCCCGTCATCAGACAGTGTCTGCCTCATATAGAGTCCTTCAGTCCCAGAACTTCCTGAACAATATTGTAACCAGTTTAGCCTGACTCCAGAGCCTTTGCTTGAAAGTGCTGTGCCACAGACTCCAATGCTGTCAGCAGTGAGAAGGCCCCTGTGACGGAAGTGGCATCCGCCAGGGTCGTGCGCTGCTGGGGCTGAATCACAGGAGGGCAATCACTGTTGTCAGAAAAACCTCCGAGGCTGGATGACTGCACGTGCAGGAACGCGTCCATTCATCCCTAGAAAAGAGGCATCATGGAACGTGGCCAAAGCAAGGTTCGAGAGTCAGACACAGCTGGGTTTAAACCTTGGCTCTGCCACTTAAAACCTATATACCTTGGGAAAGTCACTTGAATCCTCTCACTCAACTAAATATAACAATAACTGCATTCTTATTTCAGAAGCTGTTAAGAAGATGAAGTGAGATAATTAATGTGTACAATATAGTCATCTAATCCTCATAAGTCTGACAAGAGAGGTACTGTTATCTCATTTTACAGATGAGGAAACCAAGACACTTAGGAGGGGAGGAAGTGGTCCAAGTGTGCACAGCCTGTCACTGGCAGAAAGGGACCCAGCATACAATTCTTTCTAGCCGGTCAGCCTGTGTGACTTGTTGGGATGTGCGGAGTGCCCACCCTTGCAAGCGAGGCATCACCACAGCCCAGGAAAACATCCTCTGTGCCCTCAAAAATCTGTGGCTGCGCTCTTCCGTGGGCTCCTCTGCAGCACCAAACATGGACTGGTCCCCACTCTGGTTCCCTGCCAGGTCTGGGGAGGCCAAAGCCCCACATCCTGCCAGCAACATGCACATCGCTAGAGCTGGCCTCGCTCCCTGTCTGCAGCGGGCAGAGCTTGAAGCTCTCTCCTGCTCCCCCAAACTACCTGTGCAGCTCTCTGCTGCTCTGGAAATAAGGAGGACACATAGTGCTCAGTGCAGGTGTGATCCATCCCCACCTCTGGCAGCCCTTCACCCCAGTGGGAGCTCAGCAGGCCCCTCTCAAGGGGTCCCGCCCCACCCATCTTCTCTCTCTAACTCTCTCGTCTCAGGACACTGGTCTCCTTCATTTCACAGTTCTCTTGTCCCCAGGTATAGAGGACAAGCACTTCTCTGAGGTTAGCCGTGTCAACATCATGAAAAAAGTAGATTTTTATGATTCTGACAGATGACAAGAACATAAAAATCACCGTAGATTGTTATTTAAAATGATCCCCCGCAAGAGATTTTTATTTGGAAGAGGTTGATGCCAAAGAAGCTGCAGAGACTTCTGACACCAGCCCTGGGGAGCACGCTGCTTTAATCCCCTGACTCAGTGTCTTGAAGCAGGACACCGGCCGTTAAAACTCAGCCAGGACCTCCGACCAAGGTGAAACTGACAAAGCCCAGGCTTCCACGTCAGAGAAGTCGGCTTTACATCCCAGTTGCACCACTTTCTAACCATGCAGTTTGGGTACAATGACTTAACATCTGTGAGCCTGAATTATGCTGTCCCTAGGTCACCCTCCTTTGTGTCTATTTTTAGAATTATCATGAGGGTTAATTGAGGTATAATATGTTAACTGAATGGCTGTGAAATAAAATTCAGTTAGTCTCTGCTTCTCTTCCACCGCAATGATATCACTCCACATCTCTGGATTAGCATTCGGATAACAGATTGAGAATGTCTGGGTGTGTCTGTCTCTCCCCAGTGGGCTGTGAACTCCATAAGGTGGGTTGTGATTAGACCCTCTTTCTATTTCCAAGACCTAGCACACCGTAGGGTCTCTGTGATTTGCAGGGACTATTAAAATATAGAGAGAAGACTTTCCATATGTTCTTCTACCTCTGAATCCTCAGTTCATACAAGAATAACAAAATTTACCAGTGTTTATTGAACAACTTCTTAGTAGCAGGCAACAGGCTAGTGGCTTGGCATACCTCACTTCTAATTTTACCAAATCCCCAAGGGTATCAATTACTAAACTTGATTTCTCCATAACCTTTTTTTTAATTTTGGAGGTGACTGTCTTCAAAAGATAAGGCATCTTGCCTCAAGTCACACAGCTAGAAGATGTATTAGGACTAGAACTCAAATTCTTCTAACCTCAAACCTTATGCTCTTCTCAATGAAGCAAGGGCTTCATGGCCATCATCAAGAACCAAGCCCTTTGCCCACAGCTCCTTTCCCACCCTCAGGACCTGTGGAGGTCACTATGAAAGGCACAGCAGAAGTTCAGTAAATCCTGGGGCCCCCAGCAGGCCTTCATGCCCATCTGATGCATACTCATCTAAAATTCTCAGCAGACTGAAACCATAAAGATCGTAGCCTTATTTAGTGTTTCTTCAAGTCGAGCTCTGAGGCAGCTCCATAACTCTTGGCCAGGAATATTATTTCAAATAACTCATGCAGACAGCTGAGTAACCAAGAGGAGAGATAGATGGGTCCTGGAATGCCCCGTTGCTGTAGATCATAACCCCCCACTCCCGCGCCCTCCCCCAAGCTGCCCGGACAGAAAGGGTCAATGATTAATTATGCTAAGATAAACAGAGTTAATTTTCTTCCTGGATAAAACTAATTACAACTGTGTTTGTTTTGGTAGGACACGGAATTACTGTCCCCGGTGAAAAATCTTCCTAATTGAAAAGAGTGTTTATTTTAAAGGGGTGGGGGTTGGGGTCACTAAACAATAGTTAGCTAGTGTTTTCCCCATTTTTCATTTGAAGAGGGACAGTGATTAGGTGTTGACCTCAGAGGAACAAGCAAAATCTCTTGCTCTGGGTCCCCCTCCCTCAGGCCTGCTCGAGAGCCAGGCAACGGCATGGGGAGAAGAATTTGGCAGTTTGGGGGGAGGTTTCCTGGAAGGCATGGCCTGCAGCTGATTCGCTCTTGGTGAGTGTTGTATGAAATCAGGGTAGCATCCTCTTTGGCAACCCAGGGAGGGTCAAGGAAGGAGTATTTTGAACCCCACTGCCCATCAACATTATAAACTGTGGGAGAACAATGACCCAACTCAGATTCTTGTCGCATCACGCTGGTCAGATTCAGTGCTAAGGCACCACAGAGAAAGAAAAGAGCGAAACAGACTCTGTGCTCTCAAGGAGGCCGTGACCCAGTAAGGGGCCTGGGAATTCTTGTAAGGCTCTGAAGGAGCAGAGAGGTGAGGCTTGGAGGAGAAGTGGGGGTAGGGAAGGGGATGAGCCTTCATACGCAGGGACCGGCATGAGCAGAGATATGTGTGTCTGGCGAGTTTAGAGAGCTCTAAGCAATTGGATGTGGCTGAGATAATGGGGATCCAACCAGTCCATTCTGAAGGAGATCAACCCTGGGATTTCTTTGGAAGGAATGATGCTAAAGCTGAAACTCCAGTACTTTGGCCACCTCCTGCGAAGAGTTGACTCTTTGGAAAAGACTGATCCTGGGAGGGATTGGGGGCAGGAGGAGAAGGAGATGACAGAGGATGAGATGGCTGGATGGCATCACTGACTTGATGGGTGTGAGTCTGAGTGAACTCCGGGAGTTGGTGATGGACAGGGAGGCCTGGCGTGCTGCAGTTCATGGGGTCACAAAGAGTCGGACGCTACTGAGTGACTGAACTGAACTGAACTGATAATGGGGACAAGACTGCGGATGAAGCTGAAAGAGATTTGGAGGTTGGTAGTTGATACGTGGATTATGGCAAGCAGTATTATGTTGCTAGGGCCGCAATAACAAAGTACCACCACCTGGGTGGGTGAGACAACAGAAATCTGTTGTCTCACAATCCTGGAGGCTGGAAGTCCAGAATCAAGATGTTGGCAGGGCCACACTCCCTCCACAGTACCTAGCAGAGTTTCTCTTCTTGAGTTTTCCAGTTTCTGGTAGCAGCCCCAGGACCTCACAATGCCAGTTTCTGCCTTCATCTTCACATGGCCTTCTTCCATCTATGTCTGTGTCCAAATTCCTCCTTATTAGAAAGACACCAGTCATATTGGATTAAGGGTTCATTCTCCTTCATCTTAACACATTTGACTTAATCACATTTTAATCAGGCGTCTCTGGTGGCACAGATGGCGAAGAATCTGCCTGCAATGCAGGAGAGGCAATTCAGTTCCTGGTTCAGGAAGATCCCCTGGAGAAGGAAGTGTCTACCCACTCCAGTATTCTTGCTTGGGAAATCCCATGGACGGAGGAGCATGCACGTATTTTAACTACCCCATTCCCCAAGAAGGTTGCATTCTGCAGTACCAAGGCTTAGGCTCTCCACAGCTTTTGGTGGAGAAACAACTCAACTAATAACATGGGTTATAGAGGCCACTTTCGGGAGCAGGATGCTCACCCCGCAGGCAGAGGGGAGACACGGAAGGGCTGTCAATGATGGAATGGTTTTGTTTTCTTGTTTGTTTTTGAGAAGAATTCTCNCCGCGCCCTCCCCCAAGCTGCCCGGACAGAAAGGGTCAATGATTAATTATGCTAAGATAAACAGAGTTAATTTTCTTCCTGGATAAAACTAATTACAACTGTGTTTGTTTTGGTAGGACACGGAATTACTGTCCCCGGTGAAAAATCTTCCTAATTGAAAAGAGTGTTTATTTTAAAGGGGTGGGGGTTGGGGTCACTAAACAATAGTTAGCTAGTGTTTTCCCCATTTTTCATTTGAAGAGGGACAGTGATTAGGTGTTGACCTCAGAGGAACAAGCAAAATCTCTTGCTCTGGGTCCCCCTCCCTCAGGCCTGCTCGAGAGCCAGGCAACGGCATGGGGAGAAGAATTTGGCAGTTTGGGGGGAGGTTTCCTGGAAGGCATGGCCTGCAGCTGATTCGCTCTTGGTGAGTGTTGTATGAAATCAGGGTAGCATCCTCTTTGGCAACCCAGGGAGGGTCAAGGAAGGAGTATTTTGAACCCCACTGCCCATCAACATTATAAACTGTGGGAGAACAATGACCCAACTCAGATTCTTGTCGCATCACGCTGGTCAGATTCAGTGCTAAGGCACCACAGAGAAAGAAAAGAGCGAAACAGACTCTGTGCTCTCAAGGAGGCCGTGACCCAGTAAGGGGCCTGGGAATTCTTGTAAGGCTCTGAAGGAGCAGAGAGGTGAGGCTTGGAGGAGAAGTGGGGGTAGGGAAGGGGATGAGCCTTCATACGCAGGGACCGGCATGAGCAGAGATATGTGTGTCTGGCGAGTTTAGAGAGCTCTAAGCAATTGGATGTGGCTGAGATAATGGGGATCCAACCAGTCCATTCTGAAGGAGATCAACCCTGGGATTTCTTTGGAAGGAATGATGCTAAAGCTGAAACTCCAGTACTTTGGCCACCTCCTGCGAAGAGTTGACTCTTTGGAAAAGACTGATCCTGGGAGGGATTGGGGGCAGGAGGAGAAGGAGATGACAGAGGATGAGATGGCTGGATGGCATCACTGACTTGATGGGTGTGAGTCTGAGTGAACTCCGGGAGTTGGTGATGGACAGGGAGGCCTGGCGTGCTGCAGTTCATGGGGTCACAAAGAGTCGGACGCTACTGAGTGACTGAACTGAACTGAACTGATAATGGGGACAAGACTGCGGATGAAGCTGAAAGAGATTTGGAGGTTGGTAGTTGATACGTGGATTATGGCAAGCAGTATTATGTTGCTAGGGCCGCAATAACAAAGTACCACCACCTGGGTGGGTGAGACAACAGAAATCTGTTGTCTCACAATCCTGGAGGCTGGAAGTCCAGAATCAAGATGTTGGCAGGGCCACACTCCCTCCACAGTACCTAGCAGAGTTTCTCTTCTTGAGTTTTCCAGTTTCTGGTAGCAGCCCCAGGACCTCACAATGCCAGTTTCTGCCTTCATCTTCACATGGCCTTCTTCCATCTATGTCTGTGTCCAAATTCCTCCTTATTAGAAAGACACCAGTCATATTGGATTAAGGGTTCATTCTCCTTCATCTTAACACATTTGACTTAATCACATTTTAATCAGGCGTCTCTGGTGGCACAGATGGCGAAGAATCTGCCTGCAATGCAGGAGAGGCAATTCAGTTCCTGGTTCAGGAAGATCCCCTGGAGAAGGAAGTGTCTACCCACTCCAGTATTCTTGCTTGGGAAATCCCATGGACGGAGGAGCATGCACGTATTTTAACTACCCCATTCCCCAAGAAGGTTGCATTCTGCAGTACCAAGGCTTAGGCTCTCCACAGCTTTTGGTGGAGAAACAACTCAACTAATAACATGGGTTATAGAGGCCACTTTCGGGAGCAGGATGCTCACCCCGCAGGCAGAGGGGAGACACGGAAGGGCTGTCAATGATGGAATGGTTTTGTTTTCTTGTTTGTTTTTGAGAAGAATTCTCTCCATCCAGTGTGGAGGACTGATGAGTGGGCATGAGCAGTTAGGTAAGGGTTGTCATAATAGCCCAGGTGAGAAAAAAAGGGTTGGAGAGAAAAGAATCTGTGAGAAGGATTGTTATAGCTCCAGGATTCCGTGATTTGAAGAACATCATGATTACCAGGATGCCAGACGAGAGAGGGAGGTGTCAGAAATGACTTCCAGGCTTTCCAGAGCTCAAGGAGGAAAAGCCAGTTGGGAGGGAAACAAGTTGTTTGGGACAAGTGCAGTTGAGCTATCAGGTCAGAGGTGTTCTGGAGGCAGGTGGATACAAGGGTCAGGAACTCACAGAGTCTCTTCTCTCTGCAGATACAGATTCAGAAGCATGAAGAAGTGTATGATCATTGACTCAGGCAAGCAGATGAAACCGCATAAAACCACACAGCGTGAGAAAAGATTCGAAGACAGAAACCTGAGGAACCTGGCAGACAAGGAGTTAAAAGAGAAGGGGAGTCAGAGAGTAGGTTGAGGGAGCACCATCACAGAGGTGGGGGGAGCACAGCACAGCAGCCTCCCAACTGCAAGCCAGAGTACCTACCCTCCCACCATCACCAGCACTGAACACAGCAGTGTTGATATAGAGCCCCTACACCTTTTGCCTGATGCTTAGTGTCCTTGAGGGGTGTGTGTGTGTGTGTGTGTGTGTGTGTATCTGTGTCTGTGTTGGGTGTGCTTATGTATGTGTGTGTGGACTTTCTCCTTTCAAACTCCGCCAAATCCTTGAGGACAGAGGACATGGACCATGTCCTTCTCTGCTTCTCTTGGACCCCTCACAGCTTCCCTGAAAAGAATTTAACACAAAACAAGTGCTTATTGCTAAATATGTGATTGTGTGCATGTGTGTACTCAGTCATGTCCAACGCTTTGCGACCCCATGGACTGTAGCCCACCAAGTTCCTCTGTCTGTGGAATTTTCCAAGCAAGAATGCTGGAGTGGGTAGCCGTTTCCTTCTCCAGAATATGTGACTAACTGTAAATAAGTAAACCACCATCAAACACTTGCTTAATACGTATCATGGATGAGACTCTCCAACGCTGCCCTCATGCGCGGCACTGACACGAGTGCCCCGTAAAGGCTAATGGAAGGAGAGAGGGGAGAGGAGGGAGGGGAGACGACCAGCCAGCAGCCAGGGATCTGCGAAATAACAAGTGTCAGAGGTTCCCTGGAAGGGCTGCGGGACCACTGTGCCTGTGAGTTGGAGGGAAGGACAGGGGTGCAGAGTGAGCTCACCTAGATTCGAACTCCGCTCTCACAGCCATTCAGCTTTCTGGGCTCAGTTTCTATAAACTTAGGGGTTTAGGATGTAGATTTTTCAAAGGTCCTCGGCCTCTAGGAAACCAGTATTGAAAATCAGAGAGGGTTTCAAGGCAAGATAAGCCCTAACTCTTTTATACAGTTACACACAGCACTACCTACATTTTCTCAGGCAATCATTATCCCTGTCTAACAGGGGAGGAAGCTGACACCCAGAGAAGTCTTGATTTGCCCAAGGACTGTGAGAAGACAGGGCAGGAGCAGACTGGGGTACAGAGTGGGAGGCAAGGAGAGTTGCCCGGGTCCTGGAGAAGGGGCAATGATGCGTTGCAATTAAGAACATGGTCTGTGGGACCAGACCACCAAGGGGTGAATCCCAGTTCAGGCAAAAACATGTTCTATAGAGTTTTGAATTACTGGGGAGTTGGGGTTGTTCCAATAGCAGTTAAAGACACTCATTCAGGCAGAAGAGTCTTCCTGCGGCTTTCAAAAGTATTCTTGGGTCCCTGGGCTAGTGGGGAAGTGTGCAGCATCTCCACTACAGAGCAGGGCTCTGACCGCAGGCAAGTCCTCCTGGCCTCAGTCTCCTGATCCTACTTTGTGCTGCCACAGTGAGCCGTCAGGTCCCCGTCAACTCTGCCACGCTGTGAAACCCCTCACCCGCTGAGGCCCAGGAGCCCCGGGTGGTGATCTGTGCTGCCCTGCGTGCTTGTGTGCCACTGCCGTTCTCTGGAACACCCTAAAGCAGGGGCTTCCAGATGCAGATCTCTGCAACCAGCTGAACCATCATTCCCTGTGGAGCCTTTAAAAAATGCATATGCCTGGGTCCCACACCAAGCCCACAGCACCCGTATCCTGGGCTAGGGCCTAGGCATCTGTGTTGATACGGACCTCGCAGGGGATTCTGGTGCCACCAGCAAAGCTGGTTGTGTAGCAGCCCCACCCGCTTTTCAGATGCAGCACCTGCCGCCTAGTACACATGGAAGGTACTGTAGGGACCCACGTGGCTACTCGGGCCCTTGCAGAGGGAATGGAACAAGACTCTAGAGCTTCTCATCTGGGTAACCAGACAGAGATGGGCTTAACTACTCATTCTGACACCCTCCAGCAGTGTAACCAGAAGTATACACAGGGAAGCTGGGCAGAAATCCATTGTCAGATGTGGGTTCTTTCCAGAAAGAGCAAAAATTCTTCCCCTTTCTTGCTCTTGTGAGTGGGGAGAGTGGTTTTGCTAAGTAAAGAAATGTTTCTTAGGGTGATGATGGACATGAGAGAGGAGACATGAAAATACAGAGAAAAAAGTTAATGTCTATGTTTGGGTTCATTCAGACATTTTCCGTCAGCAGGGGAAAGGAAGTTACCTAGTAGTAATAGAGGACAGATAACAGTAATGGTTAACCCTTGGATAGAGGAGGCCATGGGCCAGATATGGATCAAGAGCTTTGTCTATACTCACTCCTCCAAAGGTATAGCTTTGTCCATACCTTGTTCTTCACAACAGTGTTATGGGCTAGATACTATTACTGTTCCGGTCCCCCCAAATTCACATGTTGAAACCCTAACCCCAAAAAGTGATGATATGAGTATGTAGGACCTTTGGGAAGTGACTCAGTCTTGGGGACAGAGCCCTGGTAAATGGGGTTAGTGCTCTCATGAAAGGATCCAGAGAGGTCCTCAGTACCTTCTGCCAGGTGAGGCTACCAAAAGGAGTCTGGACCTGGAAGAGGGCTCTCACTCCACCACGCTGACACCCTGACCTGAGACTTCTGGCCTGCAAAACAGTGAGAAATAAATGTCTGTCGTTCATAAGCTTCCATTGTGTGGTATTTTGTTACAGCAGCCTAAAAGGACTAAGACAATTACTAGCCTCACGTGACATGTCAGGAAGACCAAGCTCACAGAGATTAAGTGGCTTGTTCAAGGCCACCCACCTATTTGATGTCTCTCACTCAGACAGGAGCCCTGACCCAACATTTCACCTTCTTAAAATGAATGTTTCCCCGTAATATCGCCTTCCCTCATCTGCCTCCATCTCTGCGGTTGAGCTGACCGGGTGGGTCTCACTAGGAAATGATTGACAGAACATAGCCTGGGGAAGTGGAGCAAACTCTGAACATAGGTAAAATGTTTAGGAGAGTATCATAGTAAGAGCAATGCAGCTGAGTAGAGTGGGTTTTCCTGAGATGAGAGTGATGCGCATGGGATTGTTCCCATCAGTATTTCAGATCTGAAATTTCTACCCTCTATATTTAGGCAAACCAGCGGTGTCTCAGTTTACCTCACCTGCAAAATGGAGGAAATAAAATTATAACTATCTTGTAGGTTATGAAGCACAAATATAGTAAGTACATCACTCAGTATAGTGCCTGTCTGAATATTTGGGAGCTATTGCTAACAGATCAGAGAAGGCAATGGCACCCCTCTCCAGTACTCTTGCCTGGAAAATCCCATGGATGGAGGAGCCTGGTAGGCTGCAGTCTGTGGGGTCGTCAGACACGACTGAGCGACTTCACTCTCACTTTTCATTTTCATCCATTGGAGAAGGAGGTGGCAACCCACTCCAGTGTTCTTGCCTGGAGAATCCCAGGGATGGCGGAGCCTGCTGGGCTGCCGTCTATGGGGTCGTACGGAAGAAGGGAGGATAAAAGGAATAGAGGCAACCACTTTAACTACGTGGCTTCTTCTCTCTGGTGAAAAGAGGTCCCTGCTCTCACACTGGCTTGACCTGTTTCTCTCTGCTGTTGGTGGCTTCTGGCAATGTGTCAGTCTCCTATTAAATAGTATGGGGTGTGTAGCTGTGTTTTTAGAGGGAGGTGTTCATTTTTATGCACACCGTCCACCACCGAGACCCCCAAGCTGGGGGTGACCGTGTCTCCTTTTGTCCTAGAAGCTATCTCTGCCCCCAACTTTTATCCATCTGGATGGCATCTTACTTGGTCCACAGCCAGCAGAGCTGTCACCTTCTCCTCTGATTTCTCGTCTCTCACTGTAGTGGAGCCAGTTAAACTATTGGAATTGGATTTACCCTCCTGCCTTAAACAAACAAAACAGAAAACAGTTTTAAGAACACACAATTTTCAAGACACTTAACAAAGGGTAGTGATCCTTGAGAGATAAGAAACAAAGGAGGTAAGTCAGCGACTGCCCCAGCTTGATGCCTTCAGAGTTTCCAGGCTGTGGTGCAGAGAAGAAAACTCTGAATGGAAGAGATGATGCTGAGGGTTGGATCACCAAGAGGGAATTCATAGGACAGAGTAACAGAGGAAGAGCCAACGGAGGGAGCACCCCGTAGATCTGCAAAGGACCACCTCTGTGATATTCAGGAGGGTACTGATCAATAAATTCAGGTGAAGAAACATAGTGGCCAGGGGAAAAACTAATCTGAAAAGATTAGAAAACAAAGTCCAACATTCACCCAGGGTTGGGAATACTGCATCTTCCCCCAGCCGGACTGAAAGGAATCATAACTCCTGAGCATTGGGTTTGAGTATTCAAAAAAGTTTTGCTCAATGGCACCCCACTCCAGTACTCTTGCCTGGAGAATCCCATGGGCGGAGGAGCTTGGTGGGCTGCAGTCCATGGGGTCGCTAAGAGTCGGACACGACTGAGAGACTTCACTTTCACTTTTCACTTTCATGCATTAGAGAAGGAAATGGCAACCCACTCCAGTGTTCTTGCCTGGAGAATGCCAGGGGTGGGGGAGCCCGGTGGGCTGCCGTCTATGGGGTCGCACAGAGTTGGACACGACTGAAGCAACTTAGCAGCAGCAGCAGCAGGGAATAATTCACCCTAGATTGCTGCAGATATACCAAATATATCAAAAAGTTAGACCCAAAAAGAGCAAAGTATTCCCAAGTAGTATCCCAGAACAAACTCAAGATTTATAAGAACAAAAATGATCCACCATCCAACAAGGTAAAAGTCACTGTTTCTGGCATCTAATTGAGGGTTGCCAGGCATACAATGAAGCAGGGAAACACAGTCCCTAATAAGGAGAATAATCAATCTATCAAAATAGTCCAAGAATTGAGACAGATGTTAAAATTAGCAATCAAAGATTTCAAAATAATTGTTTTAACTGTATTCTATGTATTCAAAAAGTTGAGATATGAATGCTATCAAAAAGACTCAAATAGAACTTCTAGATGTGAAAAATACATTTTTGATGAAAAATACTGTGGAATTTAGGATATATTAAACATGGCAGAGACATTACTTTGCCAACAAAGGTCCATCTAGTCAAGGCTATAGTTTTTCTAGTAGTTGTGTATGGATGTGAGAGTTGGACTATAAATATAGCCGAGTGCCGAAGAATTGATGCTTTTGAACTGTGGTGTTGGAGAAGACTCTTGAGAGTCCCTTGGACTGTAGGGAGATCCAACCAGTCCATCCTAAAGGAGATCAGTCCTGGATGTTCATTGGAAGGAATGATATTGAGGCTGAAACTCCAATAATTTGTCCACCTGATGCGAAGAGCTGACTCATTTGAAAGGACCCTGATGCTGGGAAAGATTGAGGGCAGGAGGAGAAGGGGACAGCAGAGGATGAGATGATTGGATGGCATCACCGACTCTGTGTACATGGGTTTGGGTGAACTGCGGGAGTTGGTGATGGACAGGGAGGCCTGGTGTGCTGCGGTTCATGGGGTCACAAAGAGTTACACATGACTGAGCAACTGAACTGAAACATGGCAGAAGAAAAGATTAGTTAGCTTGAAGGCATAGCAGTTTTAAAAAAAGAACAAATCAGCATAAAGTAAGAAGAAATAAAATGATATAATAAAGTTTAGTGTGGAAATCAGTAAAATAAAAAACACTAAAACAATTTTAAAATCAATGAAACCAAAAGCTGTTTCTTCAAGTTCAATAAGGTTGATTAATGTCTTAGCTAGCTTGATAAAGAAAAAAAAGAAAAACACAGATTATAAAATCAGGAATGATAGAGGCAATATCTCCACAGATTCCACAGATATTTTTTTAAATAAGAGAATATTTTCAATAACTTTGTACCTATAAATGTGACAATTCAGCTGAAATGGACCAGTTCCCTAAAAGATGCGAACTACCAAAGCTTAGTCGAGAAAGAAGAGATAACCTTAATAGCTCTGCATCTATTAAAGAAATAGAACTTGTAGTTTAAAAACTCTCCCACAAGGAGAACTCTAGACCACATGGAAGCAGCAGTGAACCCCACCAATCATTAGGGAAGAAGAAGCAGCCCCAAGGCTACATAAACTCTTCCGGAAAACTGGAAATCAAGGTATGCCTCCCAACGCATTATGTGATGCCAGCGTTGCCAGAAATGCTATCAGCAGAAAAGAAAACTGTAAACCAATATTTTTCAAAAACACAGCCGAAAAAGCCCAAACAAAATTTTAGTAAATCAAACCCAACAATACATTAAAAAGGTCATATATTATGATCAAGTGGAATTTTTCCAAGGAATGTAGGGTGGATTTAACATTCAGAAATCATTACAAATACTGGGGATCTGTTGCACAGCAATGTGAATGTAATTAACACTTTAATATGGTTAAGACAGTAAATGTTATGTCATGTGTTTTTTATCATAATTAAACATTTTTAAAGTCGATGCAATTTATCATATTAACAAGCCAAAACAGGAAAAATACTTGATCATCTTAATAGATGCTGAAAAAGCATTTAACAAAACCCAACATACTTATAAAATCTAATCAGTCTGGATACAGACTCAACAAGCTATGTACAAAAGGGAACTTCCTCAATTCAAAACAAATTATCTACACACACAAAAAAGATACCTAACATTCTACTTAATGGTAAAAAGTTTAAAATATCAGAAACAAACAAAAAAAGGATCACCACTTTTTTCAACATTGAATAATATAATAATTAAGTAAAAAGAATAAAAAGAACCCAAATTGAATGGAATAATTAAAATTATTCTCATTCCTAGGCAAAATGAGTGTCTATATAGCAAATCTATTGGAATGTGCAGAAAATCAACTATAACTAATGAGTATGTTAAACAAAACTGCAGGATGCAAGATCAATATGAAGAATCAACTGTATTTCTATGTGCTACAAAAAAACTATCAGAAATAAAGATTTTAAAACATTTACAAAGTATTTAAAGTACTAAATAATTCAGGATAAATACAACAAATGTTATGGGAAAAAAAGTACACTTAAAACTCCGAAACTTTACTGAAAGTAAAGATGACCTAAATAAATGAAGATGTATCTTGTTCATGAGTCAGAAGACTAACCATAGTTAAAAATGCCAATTATTTCCAAATTGATCTATAGACTCATGAAATCCCAAATAAAATCCCGAAACCTTTTTGCAGATGTTGACGTGTTGATTCTAAAATATGCATGGAAATGCACAGGACCTAGAAGAACTAAAACAACTTTGAAAAAGAATCGTGCCAGTGGGATGATTATACGTGATTTCAAGAGTTACTAAAAAGTTGCAGTAATCAAAAGTGTGGCATTGGAATCCGAATAGACATACAGATCAGTGGACTAGAACTAGGAGTCCAGAAACAGATTTACACATATATAAATAACTGAGTTTTGACAAAGATGTAAAGGTAATTTGGTGGAGAAAGAACAACTGTTGTTAGGACAATTGGATAAGCATAA
>SJYA01002913.1:179766-189891 GCA_006410615.1 Neotragus moschatus
AAAAATATATATATATATATATATATATATATATATATATACATATAGTGTTCAGTCCACAACTCACACTATATACAAAAATTTAACTCAAAATGCATCATAGACTTAAATGAGGGTCATAAAGCTATAATATTTTTAGGAGAAAGTCTTTGTAGACTTAGGATAAACAAAGTTTTTTAGATTTAAAATCAAAGTACAACCCATGAAAGAAATTTTTGATAAGTTGTTGTTCAGTCACTTGTGTCCGACTCTTGGTAGCCCCATGGACTGTAAAACACCAGGCTTCCCTGTCCTTCACTATCTCTCAGAATTTTTTCAAACTCATGTCCACTGAATCCATTTGTTAAGTTAGACCTTTTCAAAATTTAAAACTTCTACACCTCAAAAGGCATGAAAAGATCAGATACAGGCTAAGTGAAAATATATGCAGAGTATATATTTGATAAAAGTTTTGTATCCAAAATCTATCAAGAACTCTAACAACTCAGTAAAAAGAAAATAACACAATAAAAAAAAAAACAGACAAAATATTTGAAAAGACATTTTCCCGAAGGTATGAAAACGATCACACGAAAAGGTAATCATTAGGAAGTTTAAAACCACAATATGATACCACTGCTGCTGCTAAGTCACTTCAATTGTGTCTGACTCTGTGTGACCCCATAGACAGCAGCCCACCAGGCTCCCCCGTCCCCATGGCTATAATTTATAACTGATCATGCTGGGTGTTGGCAAGGACTGGAACTCTTATACACTGCTGATGGGAATGAAAAATGGTAGGACCACTGCAGACAAGAGTTCAGCAGTTTCTTAGAATGTACAGCTATCATATGATCTAACCATTCCACTGAAGATATAGGAAAGCATGTCTGTACAAAGACTGGTACATGAATGGACATAGCAGCTTTATTTGCAACAGCACCAAACTGGAAACTACTCAAATTTCCATAGACTGGGGAATGGATAAGTAAATTGTTGTATATATATATATACAATGGAATGCTGCTCAGCAACAAAAGAGAATGAGCCAGTGATACACACAGCAACATGAGTGAATCTCAAAATATTTACACTGTGTGAAAGAAGCCAGATAAAAGGCGTACGTACTGTATGATTCCGCTTATACAAAACTGTAGCAAATGCAAGTGAATTCTGCGGTAACAGAAAGCAGTCCGATGGTTCTTTGAGGGGAGTAATTTATGCAGGGGCAAACTTTTACAAAGGAATACTGGGGATATGGCCCTACTCACTGTCTTCTTTGTGGTGATGGTTTCATGAGTACATATAAACACATATACGTCAACACTTACGAAATTGCACACTTTAAGCATGTGCAGTGGGTCAATTGTACCTCAAAACTCTTTTTAAAAAGAAGCAAGTAGAAGACAACAACGCTAATTAATTACTTTTAAGAAGAAGCAAGCATCAAGCTCCAGTTTATGCATACCGTCAAATTCCAGTGGACAGAGGCCAAGCTCTTCCTAGAGCCCCCTCTCTCGTTCTGCCGCGCCCTCATGACAGGTCTGGGAGGTGCCTGCAGGTTCAGCACCTCAGCAAGCATCTCGCCAAGCAGTGAACTCCCAGTCCCCTCTTCCTCCAGACACTCCCAGTCTCTAAGGGTCTCTCTCTTGGAAACTCCTCCATCACTTAGATTAAACTAGAAGAGGGAGGAGGAGGGAATATCCTCTCCACGAAAGTTGCACTTCCCATGATGATTATGACAAATTTCCCTTTCTCTTCTGACCTATCTTCCTGTGCAGGCTTGGGGGTGGAGTGCTGCAAGGCTGCTGTGAAGATTGGATTTGGCTGGGATGTTTACCTGGGAAGGGTGTATCTAATCCCAATTGTTCACAGCTGCAGGGCAATCTCTTGCACAGATAAAGACAGGTCCAGAGGAGAAGCTGGATGGAGGGAGCCTTCCTGTTTATCCCAGGCTGCAGGAGAAGGAGGGGGTTTCTAAATGACGAGTGGGTAGGGGCAGCCTTGGGCCCAGAAAACTTCAGGCTGCATATTGAGCTAAGTCAACAAGTCTTTAATGACGGCTCTCTTGGGGGGATTAAGACTCAGGTCAGCCAGCTCTTGAAGCCAGCAGTTTTGTGTCTCCCCCCACATTCTTCCTCCCCCAGTCCTCGCTCCTTTCAGCGCTTGGCATCGCTGAGAAAGTAGAAGAGACAACTCTTTTACGTCTAATGTTTTTCCACTATGTGTTCTTTTTGGCACACGATTGTTTAGCCTTGACTTAAAACAATTTAAATATCAAATCATGTACAGGTATACCTTGTGGGTATTGAGGTTTTGGGTCCAGACCCCAGCAATAAAGAGAGTCACACGAATTCTTTGGTTTCCTAGCACAAATAAAAGTTTTATCTACATTATATTGTGGTCCATTAAGTCAGCAATAGCATTATGCTTGAAAAAACAATGTATATATTTTTCAATTAAAAATACTTTATTGTTTAAAAATATTAACCATTATCTGAGCCTTCAACTAGTCATGGTAGTAACATCAGAAATCACTGATCACAGATCACTGTAACAAATACTATAATGAAAAAGCTTGAAATATTGCAAGAAGTATCAATACATGACGCAAAGACATGAAATGAGCAAATTTTATGGGGAAATGGTGCTGATAAACTTGCTCAATGCAAGGTTGCCACAAACCTTCAAATTGTAATAAAGGCAACATCTGTGAAGCTCAGTGAAGTGCAATAGTACAAGGTATGCCTATATATGTCATGTCAATCCAGGTAGATTTTAGTGAAGCCTGCTGTATGCTGAGACCTGTTCTAGATGAGAGGATGAGGAGAAAAATCCTGCTAGGGATTCCATGGGAAACTCTAGGCAGTTTTCTCTCTGAGCTGTGTCTAGAGTCTGTCTTTTACTCTCCATGCCCACAGGCTGACCTTTCCCTTCTCACCTGAACAGAAGTCCTCTGGCTCTTCTTTGAGGCTCTCGAAGAGACCTTGCAAGGATGCCCGAGTCACTGGCTCCCAGGCAGGCTGGGGTTAACGTGAGACTCAGCATGCAGATTTGCCAGGAAGCATGTCTCTGGGCTCCCAACTTTGCCCAAATGGACCACATCAATCACTACTGAGACTTCCTTCTGAGGAAGTAAGGATAAGGGCCTGGTTATTTATAACAACCTCCTGAGGACTTTCCTCTGCCAACTGGGTTCCCCAGGAAGGGAGGTGGCCATTAAGCTCCCCACCTCTGCTATGCCCTTCTTTATAAACAAGATCCCATTTCTCAAGAGGAGACCAATGCCAAGAAAAGGAGGCCAAGAGAGGCACATAAATGGGGCAGACAAGCTTACATTGAATCTGAGAGTTATTAGGAAAGTCACCTTGCCAACTGCCCAGCCAGGGCCCTAAGGAAGGGTCCAGCTCAGGAGTGCCCAAGGCTGCACGGATAGAGAGGCAGGCCTGGAACTACGGTCAAGTGTCTCCCTTACTCAGCCAAGGGTCTTTTTTTTTTTTTTTTTTTTTGGCTGCCCTGGGTCTTCATTGCTGCACGTGGGCTTTTCTCTAGTTGAGGCATGCAGGGGCTACTCTTCGTTGCAGTTGCATGAGTTTCTTGCCTCAGTGGCTTCTCTTGTTGCAGAGCAGGGCTCTATAGCGTGCATGGGCTTCAGCAGTTGTGGCTCATGGGCTTAGATGCTCCGCAGCCTGTGGAATCTTCCCGGACCAGTGATTGAATCCATGTCCTCTGCATTGGCAAGTGGATTCTTCACCATTGCGCCACGAGGGAAGTCCCAACTGAGGGTCATTTTTTGCAGTCATTTTCATTTTCAAAACAAATTTCTGAGTAACAGAGATTTCTTAGAATCCTGCTTTTAGAAACCTTGGATACTGAAATTACTTGCAAAGGTCTTCCTTCTCCTAGAGCTGAGTTTTGTAATGAGGATGGAATTTAATTTTCTGGAATGGAGTATCTCAGAATTTTCTTCTGAGCAGACAAAGGAAGGCTCGCTTCTCAAAATGTAGGCAAAGATAGAGCAGGAGAAACCCTCACAGCAACCCAAGGGAGGTAAATTTTATTACCTCCATTTTGTAGATTAGCAGAACACCAAAGAGTTAAAGCAGTTTGCCTTAGCAAGCTGAAATCGTGGTCGATCCATCTGAATGACTTAAGAATTAAAAGAGCCGGACTTCAATGGTGGCCCAGTGGTTAAGAATCCTCCTGCCAAGACAGGAGGGGTTTGATTCAAGACGGGTGTGATTCCACGTGCTGTGGGGTAACTAAGTCCATGTACCACAACTACTGAGCCATACTCTAGAGCTCACATGGTGCAACTGCTGAGCCTCCCTACCGCAACTACTGAAGCCCAAGCATGCAGAACCAGTGCTCTGCAGCAAGAGAAGCCACGGCAATTGGAAGCCCACACACCACCATGGAAGAGTAGCTGCTGCTTGCCGCAACTAGAGGTAGTCTGCACACGACAGCAAAGACCCAGTGCAGCCAAAAAATAATTTTTAATAAATAAAAATTTAAGCAGTAAAAGAACATATATTAATATATAGAGACCAAACCAGTACCTTTATTGGCCAGAGCTGCAGACAGACATGTCTCAAGACAGATCTTAGAGGGATGCTCCGCAGATTTGCTCCCCTTCTTCCTGGCCATCAGCCTTCTGCACATTCCAGTCTTGCTCCCTGTTGGGCGTGGCCATGTGACCTAGTTCTAGCCAGTGGATTGTGGGCAGAACTGCTGTGCACCACTTTCAGCAAGACTCATAAGCTCCGTGTAATTCTCTATTCCCCCACTCAGCTCAGTCGGTAAAGAATCTGCCTGCAATGCAGGAGAACTGGGTTCGATTCCTGGGTTGGGAAGATTCCCCTGGAGAAGGAAATGGCAATTCACGCCAGTACTCTTGCCTGGAAAATCCCATGGTCAGAGGAGCCTGGTGGGCTACAGTCCATGGGGTCGCAAAGAGTCGGACACGACTTAGCGACTAAACCACCACCACCACTCTTCTTTATCTGCTGGTAGAATGTCCCAACAGGATTTTTTTTTTTTTCAACCTCAGCACTATTGGCATTTGTAGCCAGACAATTCTTTGCCATGGAGCCTTCCCATGCATTATAGGATATTCAGAAGCATTTCTGATCTCTACGCATGAGATACCAATAGCTTGCCAATGTGGTAACGAAAATGTCTCCAGACACTTTCAAAGGTCCTCTGAAGGGCAGAATCAGCCCCTGTTGAGAACTGCTAATCTACAAGATGCCAAAGACATACAGTGGAAGAAACTTGGATCCTGCATGACTGCATGGAGCAGATCACCATCTCACATTGGTCAGTAACATGAGCAAGAAACTTTACTGCATAAAGCCACTTCAATTTAGGAGCTGTTGATTCAAAAGTAGCTTCCTCTGACTAATATATTACTGCTAAAGGCTCCTCATAAACAGACAGACTTATCCACCCAAACGGAGTACTCAGACCAGGGACTACCCCTGCCTACATGGCTTGGGCCCAAGAGGTACAGCAGTAAGTCACTTCCTACAGGTAGATAGGGCACAAGATAAAGAAAACGACAGAGCTGAGTTCTACATGCTTAGAACTTCTGCCCAAATTCACCATAAAGTCACTTCTCATTCATAAAAGCAGAAAAATCTGAAATGTGCTTGGAAGAAGAACTTTCTTCTTGAAAACTCCCTACTCATGAAACCAAGAGGCTCTGCACAGGGAAACTCCAGAGCCCACTTGTCCTTTTCTAACCCTAGAAGGTCTGCTCAGTACAAAAGATAGCCTGTACTCTGCTCAGCACAAAGTATGGCCTGGGTTCTAATTTTCCCTCTAAATGCTTTCTCTTACTTTGTTATTGAAGTCAAGGCTCAGGCTTTGGCCAAAGTCAGGGTTGGTCTCACCTTGTGCCCATGGTCCAGGTGTAGCCCAGCAAGCACAGGACTTGTTCTGTGACAAAAACATAGAAAGGACCAGAAAAGAGTAAAACCCACAGCCTTGATCTGAATTAACCGGTGAATTTTGTCAAGAGCTCCCATCACACGATTCATATCCTTTCTCCATTGTCCTCTATACTTCCATTTACTAAACAGCCCAGTGATATACTGCCTGCTTCACATAAAGCTGTCAAAGGAACGCTGTGAGTGACCTTAGTCTGGGAGAGGCAGATCAGTGGAAGAGAAATAACTGGCTGGAAGTCAAAAAACACAGATTTGTGTCCAGATCTGATCTGTCACTAACTGATTGTTCCAAACTGGACCTCTTCTCAAGACCTCTGTTTCCTCAACATAAAGTAAGAACACTGGGTTGAGCATCTCATAATTTTACTGTTAACTGCACTGGGAAGCATTAAATTGAGATCTTGTTTATATCTCTATTGTTAATAGTAACTATGTGCCTTTTCCTCCCCCATCTCCTGCATACCCAGCTCAAGCCTTGGATGCTGTTGTACTCAACAAAGGTTGCAGTAGCCTCTCACAGGTCTTCATTCTTCCCTCCCCAAACCCCAATCTATTTTACAGTGAAAGAGACTGAATTAGAGACAGTCCTAGGCCCTTTTGAGCTATGCTATCTTTGAATTCTAGCATCCTAAGGTTCTAGTACAGTAAGTCCCCCATGTACAAATGAGTTCCATTCTGAAAGTCCATTTGTAAGTCCAATAAAGTTACGCTAGGTATCCAACTAACACAATCGGCTATATAGTGCTATACTGTAATAGGTTTATAATACTTTTCACACAAATAATACATAAAAAACAAACACAAAAAATAAAGAAAACATTTTTAATATTACAGTGCAGTGCCTTGAAAAGTACAGGAGAACATTATAACAGCTGGCTTACAAGACCTGGCATCAAGTGAACAGGCAAGAAGAGTTGCTGAGTGGAGGATGGAGAGAAGGTGGAAGAAGGTAGAGACGAAAGATTGTCAGCAATAGGAGATGGAGGGCAAGCTGCAATTTCACTCATGCCTGACACAGAGGGCACAGATTCTGGTTCCTTGTTGCACTGAATTCTATTTATCCTCTTGAACAAATGAACCAGTGATGTCTGACTTCGTGCAGGGTTTCTCCTGCTCTATCTTTGCCTACATTTTGAGAAGTGATCCTTCCTTTGACTTCTCAGAAGAAAATTCTGAGATACCCCATTCCAGAAAATTAAATTCCATCCTCATTACAAAACTCAGCTCTAGGAGAAGGATGACCTTTGCAAGAAGAAATTTCAGTATCCAAGGTTTCTAAAAGCAGGATTCTAAGAAACCTCTGTTACTTCAGTCTTGTCCAACTCTGAGACCATATGGACTGTAGCCCACCAGGCCCCTCTGTCCATGGAATTTCTCAGGCAAGAACACTGGAGTGGGTTGCCGTGCCCTCCTCCAGGGGATCTTCCTGACCCAGGGATGGAACCCATGTCTCTTGCGTCTCCTGCACTGGCAGGCTGGTTCTTTACCAACAGTGCCACCTGGGAAGCCCAGTGTTTGGGGTGGTAGCTCTTTTTCTCTTGTCAAAGATGACATGGTAGCACTGGACTGCATTCTGAATGGCTGCTGTGACCTTCGTATACCATTCTACGTTTGAGTCCTTTGCCTCAAAAAAGAATAGTGCCTCCTCAGATAAAATCCCCTAGGCATCTCCAGAATCTTTTTGATTCTTCTTCCTCTTGTCTCTCTTTGTCCTTTCTCTGGGCCTCCAGTCCCATCAGGTCTTCGCTAGTAATCTCCCTGTGGAGCACAGCACGGAGTTCAGTGAAGCCATCCTCTCACAGATCCAGCTTGAAATAAAGATACTGTTCTATTGCACTCTGAACAGTGCTGTAGGGTATATTACACAAAACCACTCGTGGAGGGTGCACACACCTGACAACGTGCACAAGGCATGGGAAATAACTTGCGACTGGACACACGCTCGAATCTTTGAAAGTTCACAACTTGAAGTTCTGTACGTAGGGGACTTGTGAGTTATATCTTTAATATTCCAGATCATAGTCTAAAGACCTGAGAGCCTAGAACTTTAAAGGGCTAGGAGTCTTAAATCCTAAAGTATTAAGAGTCTAGAATTCTAAGTATAACTTGAATTTGTCCAAGAAAAACATTGCAAAAGTGGAATATGCTAGTATTGCAGACCCATTACATGGCATCACCAACTCAATGGACGTGAGTTTGAGCAAGCTCCAGGAGTTGGTGATGGACAGGGAAAACTGGCATGCTGCAGTCCACGTAGTCACAAAGAGTCGGACATAACTGAGGACTGAACTGAACTGAATAACTCAAATATTCATGGCTTCTGCCCCTCTAGGCATATTTCTCATAGGTAGCACATATGGCCTCCTCATGACACACTTGGTCAGCTAGAAAGCAGTACCTTCTGGGCCTTTCACTGGGTCATTTAGAAAATGGAAATACAAAGGACAATGAAGGAAGGAAATGGATTGCCCTCTTACACTCTCCCGCCAAGTCAACATACACCAGTTAGTGAGACATGTTCAGCCTCATCTAAACCTCAGAGGTAGGTGGAGGCCTGGATGCAATATACTTATCATTAAAATTGAAGTCCTCTGTATTTCAGGTATTAAAATTCCAAGTTTCTCACAATTTATAGTCTGAAGATTCTTAGATGTTAATAGTGTAGGCAAATATTTTTTTTTTTTAGATTCTGAAATACTATGATTCTAGGAGAGTGGAAGATGCTAGCGTATCTCCCACTCCCTCTGGGAGGCTCTGGGATGAAGGAGGCAAGGAAGCCTGAGCCAGTTTAGAGTAAGGTTTTAGGAGGCAGTAACTGGCCTCAGGGGTGAATACGACCATCTGGATAGAGTGTTATAGACAAAGGGCAGAAGGAAGGACAATCAAGTGTCCATGGTTGTCACATCCTAGTGGGCTTTTCAGAACCCTGGCAAGCAATGAGAACCAATTTAACAGCTTCCAACCAAGTGTGTTATTTATTTTATGAAAGTGAAAGTCTCTCAGTCATCTCCAACTCTTTGTGATCCCATGGACTGTAGTCCATGGAATTCTCCAGGCCAGGATACTGGAGTGGGTGACCTTTCCCTTCTCCAAGGGATCTTCCCAAGTCAGGGATCAAATCCAGGTCTCCTACACTGCAGGTGGATTCTTTGTTAAGCCACAAGGAAAGCCCTATTTATTTTATAAGTAACTGTAGCATCCATGAGCAGACCCCAGGGTTATTCAAGCTGCTTGCAGCTGTATATTGAGAGCTTCTCCTCCCACGGATGAGGGTAGACCCCCAGCCTCCTGTAGATCTGATCTCCCAGGGTTTGGAGTTTTGGAGGTTTGACCGTTCCCAACTTGGTTGCTGAAGCTGAAGCTCCAATACTTTGGCTACCTGATGAGAGGAGCCAACTCATTGAAAAAGACCCTATTTCAGGGCTGGACCTGAGAAAGATTGAGGGCAGGAGGAGAAGGGGGCAACATAGGATGAGATGGATGGATGGCATCACTGACTCAATGGACACGAGTTTGAGCAAACTCAGGAGTTAGTGAAGGACAAGGGAGCCTGGCATGCTTCAGTCCATGGAGTGGCAAGGAATCTGACACAATTGAGCAACTGAACAACTTGGCCGCAAACTCCTCTGACTCTGGAAAGTGAAAGTGAAAGTCGCTCAGTCATGTCCGACTCTTTGAGACCCCATGGACTATACAGCTGAGCCACAAGGAATTTTAAACTTGGAGTTTTAAACTTTTAAACTCCATATGTCAGGTTTTGAAATTCTAAATTTCTCACATTTGAAGTCTGAATATTCTTGGATGTTAATAGTGTAGACCTAACAGAAGCAAAATATATTAAGAAGAAGTGGCAAGAATACACAGAAGAACTGTACAAAAAAGATCTTCATGACCTGGATAATCACGATGGTGTGATCACTTATCTAGAGCCAGACATCCTGGAATGTGAAGTCAAGTGGGCCTTAGGAAGCACCACTACAAATAAAGCTAGTGGAGGTGATGGAATTCCAGTTGAGCTATTCCAAATCCTGAAAGATGATGCTGTGAAAGTGCTACACTCAATATGTCAGCAAATTTGGAAAACTCAGCAGTGGTCACAGGCCTGGAAAAGGTCAGTTTTCATTCCAATCCCAAAGAAAGGCAATGCCAAAGAATGCTCAAACTACCGCACAATTGCACTCATCTCACATGCTAG
>SJYA01002914.1:5208-66995 GCA_006410615.1 Neotragus moschatus
CCATTCCCATTCCCCATGAACCCTTCCTCACCCTCTGTGTGTAGTATGGAGAAAGACTCTGTAAAGGAAATACATTTATAATGCTCCACCTCCATCTGGCCCCTGCTTATGCTCTGGCAATGCACCTTTTTGAGGCCGCCTCTCCTGACTGGGGTTTCCCCCAGCTTTGCAGGATTTTGCTGGCTCCCTTCCCTATGCCACCAACTGGGAGCCTAAACCAGGCCTGTGAATCAGAGAGTTCAGGGTGCGGAGTCTGGTATAGCAGAGGGCAGGTCCCAGAGCCTGGTGCGAGGCTATCTCGTCCTGCTAGCGGGGCTGCCTTTTAGCACAACTGGAACCCCCACCTCCAGATATTTCTGGACACCCCTCCCATCCTCTTTACGCTTTCTGTGGACTTTGACAGTCTTCTATTTAAATGCAAGTAGTAACAGCTGCATTTGCACAGCGCTGTCTCCAACACGGGATCCTGACGTCTCCCGCAGAGGGAGGACACGGAGGCTCCGAAAGACCCGAGTGACTTCCAAGTGGCTCACAATAGCTGAGAGCCTGGCAGGGACTAGAAGCCAGGTGTCCCCAGACCAGAGCACAGGTCAGAACCTCACTGTAGCTGGAGCTTCCGGTTGGACAATGGACAATCATTGTCCAAAGGGAGTCATTGAGAGCCGGCACGGCGGGGTGAGAGGTGGGGGGTGGAATCAAAGACGTGGACAGAGGAGGGCGACAGGGGGTGCAGCGGGATGGACCAAGGGGACAGCCTCTGTTCCCCCACTTTCCCCCCGTTCCAGCTGTGCTGCTCTGACTTGCTAGGCTGCTTCCTGTGCCTGGTCGAGCTGCCGAGCCTCCCTGTCACTTCAACCATGGCTATGTTGCAATAAAACGGGCCGCTTAGCCCACCTTCTGTGTCTGTTTCACTTCTTGTCAGTGAAGAGGGCTGAGATGCATTGTCCTCCCCCACTTCCCCAGCAGCCTGTATTAGAGAGGATCTCTAAGCCCTGTGGCAACGGGGCTAATGACTTCCTGGAGGGGAGCTGGGGAGGGCTGCTGGCCGTGGCGCGCCCCCACCCCCACCCCAGCCAAGCGGCAGAGAGAAGTGATTGCTCAGAACAGAGGCGGGCAGCGGCGCAGCGCCTGGACCGGCCCCGGGCCTCGCTTTCCCCTGGACCGGGGGCGGGTGTGTGTGTGTTGGCCGGCGTGGGGCGGTGGAGGGGTGGCCCACTGCTGTTTCAAATTCTTGCTCTTCTCGCAAGTTCCCCGTGGCATCCGGAACCAGCCTGCCTCATCCCCACGACTCAGGGGTCTAACACCCAGCTGTCGGCTCTCTCGTGGCCAGTGCGCTCCTCTTCTCCTAGTTCCTGGGTGGGCACCGCACCGGAGGGGCAAGAGGTGGAGGGAGCCTGGGCGCCGCCCCGCGGGAGCCGAGCTCCGGGGCGGCGGGGACTGCGATCCCGAAAAGTACCACGCGGGGGCGCCAGGAACTGCGCGGACGCGGGCGAGGCAGCGCAAGGTGGTTTCCGTCCGTGTGAGTGTGTCTATGGGCGTCTTTGTGTGTCTGTGTTTCTGTACATGTGTGTACGAGTCAGGGGGTGTCTGGGTGGGATGTATTCGGGGCTACGCGCCTGTCGTACCCCAGAACCAGGCACTTCAAGTGGCTTCTTGATGAGGATTCTTGTTAGGTTACCATGTATGTGTGCATGGGGAGGTGAGGGNATGGGCGTCTTTGTGTGTCTGTGTTTCTGTACATGTGTGTACGAGTCAGGGGGTGTCTGGGTGGGATGTATTCGGGGCTACGCGCCTGTCGTACCCCAGAACCAGGCACTTCAAGTGGCTTCTTGATGAGGATTCTTGTTAGGTTACCATGTATGTGTGCATGGGGAGGTGAGGGACTCTGTATTGTTGCGTGTGCAAGGCATAGCCTGTGAGTCTTGGGTTTTTGAAGTTATACCCCTTTAGGGCTTTTACCTCCTCCCATCATCCCGTGTAAAAGAAATCGAGGGCTCTCAACCTGAACCTCCATTCCACTGTCTTGGTTACATCTTCAACATGTGTCTGGGTGACTCTGCTAGACTAGGTGTGACATTGTGTTTGTGTAAGAGGGTGTGTCTCAGGGTATCAGTGTAACTGTGAATGATAGTGGTGTGTGTGGCAAGTGGATGTTGGAGAAGTCTGGCTCAGGATTATGAAATGCACAGTCTCCTTTCTCTTGTTAGTTTGTGGATACCATCTTCATGGTGTGATGGGGTGTGTGTGTGTGTGTGTGTGTGTGTGTGTGTGTCTTCCTTTCTCAGTCTTTCCAGTAGCTGTCTCTCTTTGTGTCTCTCCTCATCTCTGTCTCTTTTCCTCTCTCTCTTTTCCTGTCTTGGTGACTCATCTCTGCGGCTTTGCCCTCCTCCGTCTTGCTGGGTCTCCCCTCCTCCACCCAGGAGTGGGTGGGGGTATGAGGTAATAGGACCCTGGGATTAAAAATCAGGGTGAGGACCCCCTTCCTATTATTCATCCTTCCCAGACCCACCAGTAGCCCCTAGCCCTCTTTCAGTCCCCTTCTCAGGACTCCAAACCCTCCTGAACTGGGGTGGGCAGGGGATAGGCAATGATGCATTCTAATGGGGTCATTTCCAGGGGATTCTTAAGCACCTTCTTTCAATTCAAAGTGAAGACCCCAGCCTCCCTCATAAAATGCCCCTCCCTGCCAGCCCCCCCACCCCCATCGCTGACGCATTAAAGGCTGCAGAGGTGAGTCACCGGTTGGGGGGAAGGGAAGAAGAGAGGGGAGTGAGCTGCACGGTGGGGAGGGGGACCCAACCCCCTACCTCTTCTTTCCCAAACCTTGTCAGGGAAAAGACCCAGTGCTCTGTCCCTCTTCCTTGGTTTTCCAAACCTTCAGCTTGGATCTCTACTTGGTTGGACCCCATCTTCTCTTAGCACCCTCCTGGAGAGTATGAGAGATTCAGAAACAAAGATACAGAGATGGATTTGTACAAGTATCTCAGAGCAAACAGGCATCTCCTCCTACTCCCCATCTCAGCTTTGCCTTTTCCAGCTCTGTCTCTCTCATTGCTCCTTCTTTCCTGCCATCTCCCTCCTCTCTCCAATTCCAGGAACCTGTCCCTAGTCCAGCTCTTTTCCAGAAGCCCTTAGAGACAGTAGGATGTGAAATGCACAGCACATCTTTGAGAGGTGGGGTGTGTGTGAATGCACTGACCCCAGGCAGGGAACTGGGATGGAGAGAGGCACAATCAGACCAGGAGATTCAGAGCCCATGGAGACGTATTCTAGATGGTGGAATCACCAACACTGTTCCCTTGGCTTCTACCTCACTGTCCCCTCCCCCATGCCATAATGACTGAGACTCTTGGGATGTCGATTTCTGAGAAGCTCCCCTGGACTTCTGGGCTGAGTGGAGGAAGAAAGGGTTGGAGAAGAATGAAGGAAGGAGGGAACACGCTAAAAAAGGGGGGGAGAAAGCTTGAACTTGGGGGCTGCAGAAGAGTGGCCAAGACACTGAGACTTTCCTGCACAGAAATTTGGAGATAAAGGTAAATGTGGGGGAGGGTAGGAAAGATCAAAGGCGTGTAGAAGTCACATAACAACATGTATGAATAAGCATGGAAGGATCCAGAGAAATGCACAGAGACACGGGGGCACACACACACTGTTGACGCACCAAGCCAGATGATGCTTTTCAGACACCAGCAGATGTCCACAGTGGATGCCCTCAGACTCCCAACCGCACAGGTATACAGGCACGCAGAGGAATCAGGACCCACAAACACCAATAGTTACACACAGACACCTGGAAACAGGCAAAAACACAGCCCCACAGATTGAANGCTTTTCAGACACCAGCAGATGTCCACAGTGGATGCCCTCAGACTCCCAACCGCACAGGTATACAGGCACGCAGAGGAATCAGGACCCACAAACACCAATAGTTACACACAGACACCTGGAAACAGGCAAAAACACAGCCCCACAGATTGAAAGAGAAAATATACGTATTTAAATTGGAACGCTCCCATGCCTATCTGTTCTCTATCTGATTAAATACATAATTGGCCTCCCCATTCCCTTTCTTTCCACCCGTTTCATTAATCTCTATGCACACAAACACAGTGCATACCTATGTACATGCACACACACAAGCCTGCGTGCGGGAACACAGTTTCTCTAGCTGCCTGTCTCCTTCACCTCATACTTGGTCTCTTAGCCCCATCAGCCTCTCGCTCTGTCCCTCTTGCCTCCCTCCCTCTTTCCTTCTCTCTTGGATGGCTTCCCCTCCCCCCACCAGATGTCTGAGCCATCTCTCTCTGATTCATCCTCCTCAGGAAGGTAACGTGACCCCCCCTCCCCATTCCACTGCTCTCAGTAACCGGGCAGGGAGGATAAAGGGGAGGTGGGATGAAGGGGAAGAGGAATGAGGGGAACCCATAGGGGGAGGGGGAGGCCCTAGATAGTTTGGGGGGAGGGGGATGAAGCCCAGTCTCAGGTCTGCTGCCCCCTCCTCTCCCTCCTTTCTTTGGCATCTTCACAGTCACCTTGGCTCTTTTTTTTCTTTAGCCTGATCCTTCTACCTGCTCCAGATGCCTGCCTCCCTGCCTCCCTCTCCTGCCCCCATCTCTTCTCTTCCCTCTGTCTCTACTCCTCCCCACCTTTTTCCCCGCAGAGCTGATGGGCTTTCTTCTGGGAAAGTGGAGCCAGTGATGGACCCGAGAAGCCACTGCTGGCTATAGAGGGAAAGCACGTGAGTGTGTGTGTGTGAGAGAGAGAGAGAAAGAGAGAGGAGAGGATGAGGGTCAATACCAGGAAGATGAGGAAGGGGGTGAGGACTGGCTCTGAGAGTCTCTGAGCTCCTGACAGGCAGCCCCCATCCTGGTTTCCAGAGTCTTAGGGCGAGGGTGCCCTGTATGCGCCCACGGGCAGCCCTGTGTCCGCAGTTCTTGTGTGTCTGGTGTGTGTCATTCCACTCCCCGCTCTCCCTGCCCACACCCCCGCACAGCTCTCTGCCTGCACCGCAGCCCCCCTCCAGCTCCCCTCCCTCCCCTCATTCCTGCAGTGGCTGCTCCCCTCGCCTCCCTCCCCTCTCCCTGCCCCCTCCTCATNGGGGAGGGAGCAGATTTCCCGCCCCCCCCCCGCATCCTTGCTGCTTAGTATGTGGGCGCTGGCAGTGAGATGGCTCAGGGAAGGGGGCGAGGAAGCACTGGGGGAGCAAGGGTTGCAGACGTTTCCCCATTTACACGATTCCAGAGATCGGCACAACATCGTCCTCCTTTGCTCCTAAACGTCCCTTTTCTGGGTAAGGTTAGGGAGACAAGGGAAGCCCCGGATTTCCTGATTAAATATGGGGGAAGGGGATATAAAATCAGAGAGCGGAAAGATTCTTACAGAAACCCTCTCTTTCTTTGGTCCCTTCTATTTCCCACCCCCCCCCCCCCACAGTCTCCGGCACTTCTTCGGTCATGAAATCGCTCAGGTTGCCGGCTACTGTCCTCTTCTGCCTGCTCCTACTGATCAAGGGGTTGGGAGCAGCGCCCCCCGGGCACCCTGAGGCTCAGCCACCTCCTCCTAGCTCTGAGCTTAAAGAGCCGGTAGCTGGGGACGCAGTGCTCGGGCCGAAGGATGTTAGCGCCCCAGAGGTCCGAGCCGCTCGAAATTCAGAGCCGCAGGACGAGGGAGAGCTTTTCCAGGGCGTGGATCCCCGGGCGCTGGCCGCGGTGCTGCTGCAGGCACTCGACCGCCCGGCCTCGCCGCCGGCGCCCGGCGGCTCCCAGCAGCGGCCAGAGGAAGAAACAGCAGAATCTCCGCTGACGGAGACCGTGCGCAGCCAGACCCACAGTCTCCCAGCGCCAGAGACCCAGGCGCCCGCGGCCCCTCCTCGCCCTCAGACTCAGGAGAACGGTGCCGAGGCGGCCGATCCCTCGGAGGAGCTCGAGGCGCTAGCTTCCTTGCTTCAGGAACTGAGAGATTTCAGTCCGAGCAGCGCCAAACGCCAGCAAGAGACGGCAGCAGCAGAGACGGAAACCCGCACGCACACGCTGACCCGAGTCAACCTGGAGAGCCCCGGGCCGGAGCGCGTGTGGCGCGCTTCCTGGGGAGAGTTCCAGGCGCGCGTCCCAGAGCGCGCGCCCCTGCCGCCCCCTGCTCCCCCGCAATTCCAGGCGCGTGTGCCAGAGAGCGGACCCCTTCCCGAAGCCCACCAGTTCGGGGAAGGAGGGTCCTCCCCCAAAGCACACCTAGGTGAGGCATTGGCACCCTTGTCCAAGGCGTACCAAGGCCTGGCCGCTCCCTTTCCCAAGGCGCGCCGGCCGGAGACTTCCCTCCTGGGCGGCACTGAGGCGGGGGAGCGCCTTCTACAGCAAGGGCTGGCGCAGGTAGAAGCCGGGCGGCGGCAGGCGGAGGCCACCCGGCAGGCGGCGGCGCAGGAAGAGCGGCTGGCCGACCTCGCCTCTGACCTGCTGCTTCAGTATTTGCTGCAGGGCGGGGCTCGGCAGCGCGGCCTGGGGGGTCGCGGTTTGCAAGAGGAGGAGGGGGGCGGGCGAGAGACAGCGAGGCAGCAGGAGGAGGCGGAGCAAGAGAGACGCGGCGGGGAGGAGAGGGTGGGGGAGGAGGATGAGGAGGCGGCGGAGGCGGAGGCTGAGGCGGAGGAGGCAGAGAGGGCGCGACAGAACGCGCTCCTGTTCGCCGAGGAGGAGGACAGCGAAGCCGGAGCCGAAGACAAGCGCTCCCAAGAGGAGACGCCCGGCCATCGACGAAAGGAGGCCGAGGGGGCAGAGGAGGGAGGGGCGGAGGACGAGGACGACGACGAAGAGATGGACCCGCAGACGATCGATAGCCTCATTGAGCTGTCCACCAAACTCCACCTGCCCGCGGACGACGTGGTCAGCATCATCGAGGAGGTGGAAGAGAAGCGGAAGCGGAAGAAGAACGCCCCTCCCGAGCCTGTGCCGCCCCCCCGGGCCGCTCCGGCCCCTACTCACGCCCGCTCCCCGCAGCCCCCACCCCCCGCCCCCGCCCGGGAAGAGCTGCCCGATTGGAACGAGGTGCTTCCGCCGTGGGATCGGGAGGAGGACGAGGTGTTTTCCCCGGGGCCCTACCACCCTTTTCCCAACTACATCCGGCCGCGGACGCTGCAGCCGCCAGCCGCCTCTCGCCGCCGCCACTACCACCACGCCCTGTCGCTTTCGCGCCACTATCCCGACCGGGAGGCCCAGGCGCGGCGTGCGCAGGAGGAGGCGGAGGCCGAGGAGCGCCGGCTGCAGGAGCAGNGACGAGGTGTTTTCCCCGGGGCCCTACCACCCTTTTCCCAACTACATCCGGCCGCGGACGCTGCAGCCGCCAGCCGCCTCTCGCCGCCGCCACTACCACCACGCCCTGTCGCTTTCGCGCCACTATCCCGACCGGGAGGCCCAGGCGCGGCGTGCGCAGGAGGAGGCGGAGGCCGAGGAGCGCCGGCTGCAGGAGCAGGAGGAGCTGGAGAATTACATCGAGCACGTGCTGCTCCGGCGCCCGTGACGCGCCCCGGCCCCGGCCCCGCCCCCGCGCGCCCGCCTCCGTGCCGCTCCTTTACCCCTCGGTGTTTGCATGCGCCCGGCCCCGCCCCTGGCCGCCACTCAACCCCGCCCCTGCTCCCCCTCCGCCCGCGGGCCGCCCCGCCCCCGCGCTGCACCCAGACCAGTCAAGACTTCTTCGCTGGTGGGAAGCCCGAAATCCTCAAACTCACTCGCGGGGATCTCGGGGCCAGCACAGGCGGGCTGCCCNGCCCCTGCTCCCCCTCCGCCCGCGGGCCGCCCCGCCCCCGCGCTGCACCCAGACCAGTCAAGACTTCTTCGCTGGTGGGAAGCCCGAAATCCTCAAACTCACTCGCGGGGATCTCGGGGCCAGCACAGGCGGGCTGCCCCCCACCCCCTCGACTCCCCATGCGGGACCCAGTCCCCACCTAGTCCCTCTCTCGGGATGTCCCGATCTGAAACCGGAAAAAGCATTTCCAGTTAACTGTGTGAAATGTCTTGTCTCCCGCCCTTTGGGCCTCCCAAGAGCCACTCTGCCCTCTCTGGATCGCTGTGAATTTACCCGTTCTTTCCCTACTCTTGTAAATACCCCTCACGGAGGAAATAGTTTTGCTAAGAAATAAAAGTGACTATTTTATTAGGACTTTGTTCTCGGTTATTCACCCGTCCCCTTGGGCCTGTGTGGTCCTTCTCAAGGGGCGGTGAGGGAAGCGCCAGCCACCTCCTGCTCAAAAGCGAGGGTTGAGTGGCAGAACCTCTTTCGACCTTCAACCGTATTTGAGGGGCAGCAGTAGAATGGGTCACATCCTTTAGAAAGCGCTAAGTTCCACTACCAGCTTGACCATTAGTCACAAGACCCCACGTCCTGGGCAGAGAGACGCAGAGTGAATAAGGAACTGCAGCTCTGGGCCACCTAGCTGAGAGCTTTGAACCATCTCAGGGCCACCTAGGCAGTATGGGTGGCTCCCCACCGCCCCTGCCCCACCTTACCCACCCACCTTCCTTAACTGCTTCCTAAATTCCCTGCTCCTACCTACTCCACATGACCTCCTATGGGGAGGTGCTGGCAGCTAAAGAAACATACTGGTTTTAGCCGCTTGTCAAACCTTTTCGAAGCATATACATGCATGCTCAGTCGTGTCCGATTCTTTTGCAAACCTGTGGACTGTAGCCCGCCAGGATCCTCTGTCCATGGTATTTCCCAGGCAAGAATACTGGAGTGGGTAGCCATTCCCTTCTCCAGGGGATCTTCCTGACTCAGGGATTGAACCTGAGTCTCCTGCATGGGCAGGTGGATTCTTCACCACTGAACCAACAGGGAAGCCCCGCATAGGACACACCCTAAAAAATCATTATTCATTATTATAAGAAATTGAACTGGGTGTCCTCTTTTTTTTTTTTGCCCTAAATCTGGCAATCCTAGTTCCAGGGAAGAGTGGAACGGAACGGGCAGGGTTCTGTTTCTGTCCTCACTGATTCCAGCAGCCCTGCCTTCCTTCACAGAGCCTAAGCAAGCCAAAGTCCAGAAATGCTTTTCCTTTTATTTCAGAGAGAAGGAAAAAGAATCAGACACTTTCCCCACCCCACCCCCTTAGCTCCTGCCTCACCCAGAATTTAAGAAGAGTGAAGGAGGGACAGGGCCCAGTCTTCTGTAAAGCCTGCCCTCCCCCTAGCCCTCCCTTCCCTCAAAGTAGCAAGGTTAGAAAAAAATTAACTATGCTGTTCCTCCCCTGGCACTGGACAGAGGCCCCACTGCAGCCAAGAAGGAAGGGGAGGGGCAGATGAGGGAAAAGGACTTCCCTCTGGAGACACAGAAGTCCCCCTCCCAGGCAGAGAGGCTGCCCCCGGCTGGCTGCGGGGAGGACTGGAGGTAGGTTATGGGGCAGGGAGAAGAGAAGAGCCCTGAAAACCTTTTCCCTTTAACCTGACATATTTATATATTTACAGTCATAAGGGTGGGGGAAGTTTGGGGTGACACTGGTTCTTCAAAGGCAGGGAATGAAAGCCAAATAGCACCCCCAACTTGGTCACATTTTCCTGCCTCCTAGCTCCTTAAAACCTTCAGTGAGAAAAGGGGAAACAGGAGGTAGGGGGTGGAAGGAGGGAATGCTTGAGGGTCCTGAGCCCACAGCTCACTGCAGAGAAAGGTGAGGCACCAGAGCAGGCACAGCTGGGTCCCACCAAGAGCAGAAGGGCCGCCGACGCCCCACCTCTCCACCAGACCCCCACATCTCCACTCGGCCCCGCACGAGGGCTATGCCAGACCCATCTCCTCCAGCACACTGCGTGGCGACTCATCCTCCTAAGGCAGAGACAGACAGAGGGTNTGGGTCCCACCAAGAGCAGAAGGGCCGCCGACGCCCCACCTCTCCACCAGACCCCCACATCTCCACTCGGCCCCGCACGAGGGCTATGCCAGACCCATCTCCTCCAGCACACTGCGTGGCGACTCATCCTCCTAAGGCAGAGACAGACAGAGGGTGGTGGGGAGACACCAGGAGAGATGGGGTGAGGGCAAGGGGGGGGGGGGGGCAGCAATCACAAGGGCAGACCGGGGCGGGGGATGGACACAGAAACACGGGGGAGAGGGGAGAGAGAAGCCCAAGTAAGCCCAAGGCTGCAACGGCTGGGGACCCTTCAGAGGAGCTGCCCAGCCTCCTGAGGCCACCCTATAGAGCCAACTGAGGCAACCAGACTGAGTCCACCACCACCCAGAGAACCCAAAGCCGGGAGCTCAGTGAGCAGGGGGCTCGACCTTACTAGCTGAAGGGAAGGGAGTAAAATGGGGGCTTGGGAGCTGGGAAACCTGCTTTCCCAGGGCTGGAGGTGGCAGATGGTTTGGTGGGACCTTTTTTTTTTTTCCTCCAGAGTCGGGGGAGGCAGTAAGAAGTTGGCGTCAGGTCCCCGAGGAAGGTGGACCAAACTGCAGAGAGATGAGTCATAAGGGTCTGAGCAGAGCACTAGTAACAGGGTGGGTGTGCGAGCGCCAGGGCACGCGTGTGTGTGAGTGTGTGTGTGTGACGGGGGACTAGACCAGTGAGGTGGCCAGTCGGATTTCACCCTTTCTCCTGCTGCACGGATGAGCACCCCTCTCTCCCCCTCCTCAGAGCCAGCTCAGGCTGGCTTGCTCATCACTGCAGGTTCCGGTGACTCATCTCCTTGCACCAAGGCTCAGCAGTGGCACAGCAGAGAGGGGGCAGGCAGCAATGGGGTGAGGGCGGGGGTGTCGGACAGAAGAAAGAATCAACAACCAGGTGCCCTCCACCCCAACCCCCAAATCCCCAGGGCAAAATTCTGCTTCTCAGCAGTAGCAGCTTTGAGTATGTGTGTGCATTTTAAAAAATGGGAAGACACCAGGGAAGAAAAAGAGTGACCTACTGTGTGCCCCTTCTCCAATTCTCTGGGCAACCCTAAACGCCCAGAGAAGCGTGGGACAAAGGCGATCTGGCTGGGATGAGACACTAGTCTCGGGAGAAAGAGGGGGAGGACTTGGTCCAGGCGGGCTGTCGGCCACCCAACTACCTCCTACCCTGAGCGGTCAGGGCTTGAGGGCCAGCTGGCCAACCTGGCGGCGTGGGGGCCAGACGCCACAGGGAGGGGGGCCAGTTCGGTAGCGGCGGGAAGGGGGCAGCTGGGGTCCACAGGCGAAGGATGCAGGGTAGGGAGGGTGCCCTCGGCCACGGCCCTCTTCCTCTGCCTCGCCGTCCCGGACCCGTACCTCCTGCAGTAGGTCCGCCTGCTCGATGGCCTTCAGCACACTCTTCTTGGAGGTGTCCTGGACGTCTCCCCCCATCAGAAACTCATCCAGGATGAAGTAGGCCTTCTCAAAGTTGAAGATGATGTCCAGCTCGCAAACCTGGGGGGCGGGGGAGGAGGCAGAGGTGGGGTCAAGGTGCGTTCTCCCCCCTCACCCGTGCCCCAGCCTCCCCAGCTCTTTCCCCACCTTGGCTTCGTGGCCTTCATGACCACTCTCCACCTTGGGTTCCTGCCCCAGGTCTATGTCCTCCCAACCCCTAGGCTTTCGTCCTGGGTTCAGCTTTTCCTTCTCCTGCCTCTTCCTCTGTGATCATGAGATATTAGTTGCTCGAGTCTACCCTCGACCCTGACTCCTGTTGCCTTCTCCCCTAAATCTATGACACAATTCCTACCAGAGGTTGGGTCGGCTTCCCCGCCCATCCCCACCCCATTCCCTGCACCCCAGGCGCTGTGACAGGGCAGGGAAGAAGACTCTGGATCACAGAGTAAATGGCTTCAGTTCTAGGCCACACTCTGACACTAACCAGCTAACTCTTGTTTTAGTCGCTAAGTTGTGTCCGACTCTTTTGTGACCCCATATACTGTAGCCTGCCAAGCTCCTCTGTCCATGTGACTTCCCAGGCAAGACTACTGGAGTAGGTTGCCACTTCCTTCTCCAGGGGATCTTTCCAACCCAGAGATCAAACCCACGTCTATTGCACTGGCAGGCAGATTCTTTATCACCAAGCCAGGAAAGCCTAGAAGGAAACCAGCTAACTCTACATGCCATTTAATTCTCTTGAGTCCATTTTCTCTTCCAAAAATGGAGACACCAACACCTACTCATGGAATGAGGAGCAAACAGGAGAACCTGAAAGCTCTTTGTAAACTGTTAAGTGAAACACAAATTATGGAGTTATTACTATTCCCCATCTAAGATATGAGCTCACTGCCAGTGCCCAAGCCGCAGCCCAGATCAGTTCATTCAGAATCTCTGAGGGTGATTCCCAGGCATCGCTATTGTTTAAAAAAACTCTCCAGAAGTTTCCAAAGCAAAGTCAAGGTCAGGAACCACTGATACTATCTGAACATGGCCTCTGTCCTTGTGTGGGAACTTTGAGCTGAGCTCTAGATGGATTGATTAAGTAGCAGATTCTGGCTCCCACCCTTCTCCCACGGGGGCCTGATTAAGACGCATGGCTAATAGGCTTAAGGCTTAAAGAGGGAGATTAATTACTGTTCTCCCTGTTCCAACTTCCCCTTTCCTGAGTCAGGACAGAGACTGGAAGGGTCCGAGTCTGGTAGGAAAAGGGGATTGCCGAGAGCGGAAACGGGTGGGTGGAGAGACTTACGCTGCCAAAGTATTTGTCCAGGAGCTCCACGTATCGGTGGATCAGCTCCAGCGTGATGAGCTCATTGTCTTGGCCCTCGATGGCACAGCAGAAGTAGAGGCTGGCATATCTGAGGATGGGGACACCGGAGGGATGGATGGCTGGGAGTGCTGCCGGGGCTGCTTTGAGACCCAGGCATTTTGGGCCCGAACCTCCCATTTCCCCCATTCCTGATCTGTGTCCTTACTGGACACAGGCGGGGTGGCTCCAGGGTAAGAAAATAGTAACTCAGTGTGTCTCTTAGTGCCTCTCATAAGCACAGGCAAAGAAACAAGCTCTTTCCCTCTGACCCATTCAGTTTGACTCAGCAAAAACCTGAGCCAACAAATTCACCTGCTCAGAGGAGGAACCACAAAGGGTTTGTGTGTCTGTGGGTGTATGTATTGGGAAAGTGGCCCAGGGTCTACAATTGTTCAGTGAGGCTGCAAGGGATGCGTGCAATCAGTAAGATCGGGCCTTTGGGACAGAGGTAGGAGTGTGAAGTAGACACCAGGCTTGAGCAAAACCAAGAGGGAACAAGACTTTCTTCAAGGTGAATTTGGAAAGTAAAGGCTGGCTGGAGTTCATCACTGCCTTCCAGATGTCCTTAGCTCTCAGCTCTCCCAGACCTAGTTAGTTAGTGTTAGCGACTCTTTGGACTGTAGCTTGCCAGGCTCCTCTTTCCATGGGTTTCTCCAGGCAAGAATACTGGAGCAGATAAGTATTCCCTTCTCCCGGGGATCTTCCCAACCTAGGGATAGAACCCAGGTCTCCTGCATTGCAGGCAGATTCTTTACTGTCTGAGCCACCAGGGAACGTCTGCCAGACTAAGGGACTGCCTATTTCCCAGCCAGGTGAACCCATCCCAGACCCCAATGGGGCAGGATCCAGGCAGGTCTGAAAGTAGGTGAGGAGTCACCTCTTGTAGACAACTTTGAGGTCCCTCCACTCCAGGAAGCTGCACATCTTAGGCTTGCGAGCCAGAACCACCTGCATAAGCTCCCGAACCATCTTCTTCCGCTCCTTGTCTGAGGTGGCCAGGTACCACTTTTGCAGCCGCAGCTTTCCCTGCCGGCTGAACAGCAGCATGAATCGCATCTGGGGGTGGGGGGTAGGGAGAGGAAGGAGGAGTCAGAGCCGAGGTTCAGAGCTTTGAATCTCTGAGCTTGTTTCCTCCCAAACCACACAGTCCCAAACTACTCCCATTCAACTATTTTCTCCTCACGGACCCTACTTTCTTCAAAACATCAGCCCTTCTGGTCAACTGGGTATTCCCATTAGCAAGTGCCTTCCTTGGAGGGGGCGTCAGCGCTTCTAAGTCTGTCGTGTGGGTTCAAATCCTGGCTCTACTAGTTGAGAAATTTGCCCTGGGCATTACTTCATTTCTCTGGGCTTCAGTTCCCCCATGTGTCAGATGGAAACAATAAAAGTGCCCACCTTACAGACCTGTTAGGTGGAACCGGCATAGGAAAGAGCGCCTGGCACAAAGTAAGCACTATGACACCTTGGACGTCATTATTACTATTTCCTGNTTCATTTCTCTGGGCTTCAGTTCCCCCATGTGTCAGATGGAAACAATAAAAGTGCCCACCTTACAGACCTGTTAGGTGGAACCGGCATAGGAAAGAGCGCCTGGCACAAAGTAAGCACTATGACACCTTGGACGTCATTATTACTATTTCCTGACTTACTGTTTCCTGAACCTGGTTTCCAAAGGTAGGTAAAATGCTAGCACAGTGACGAATTGATGGCAAAGAGATGTTTGCTTTCTTTCCTGCTCTATCCACCACCATCCCAAAATTGGGTATTTTCTTTCCAAGAAGCTACTTCAGCCCTCTGCCCCATCCTAGCCATACACCCTAGCCAATGTCCCCAACACACTGCCCTCCGTTCCTGTGCCCAGCAGTGTCCTTTATGTTAGCACATGATACCAAGTGAAGTTGCCCAGTCGTGTCTGACTCTTTGCGACCCTATGGACACCAGGCTCCTCCGTCCATGGGATTTTCTAGCCAAGAGTACTGGAGTGGGTTGCCATTTCCTTCTCCAGGGAATCTTCCTGACCCAGGGATCGAACCCAGGTTTCCCACATTGTAGACAGGCACTTTACCGTCTGAGCTACCAGGGAAGTCCATAACATCACACCAGGACCCCCTAGATTCCACCACCCTCCTCTCTACTTAGCCNTACTGGAGTGGGTTGCCATTTCCTTCTCCAGGGAATCTTCCTGACCCAGGGATCGAACCCAGGTTTCCCACATTGTAGACAGGCACTTTACCGTCTGAGCTACCAGGGAAGTCCATAACATCACACCAGGACCCCCTAGATTCCACCACCCTCCTCTCTACTTAGCCATCCAGGCATATAGCCAGAGGTATTCCTTTTTTCTTCCTTTTAGGGTGCCTCCCTAACATGCCCACACCTCCCCAGATATCAGGTGATCGATTTCCCTTTCAGTTCTTCAGTTTGGACCCAGCCATTCTGGGCGGCTCACCTAGGGAATGTTCCTGGAACAAGCACAAGGAGGTGGAGCGGGCAGAGCTCTCACTACTCTGTGCACCCCCAGTTTCCCATTTCCAGGGGGTAGGGCTCCAGGCCACATCCTGGAGTGATCTCCCTCCCCCTGTAGCTCTTCTCTCCGTGTATGCCACCAGGGCTGGAGTCCTGGGTGTGTGGAACACTACTAGTCTAGACGGCTACAGATCAGAATTGAAGAAAACAGTATTTTTTGCTAGCGGGGAAGGGGAAGCGCTGCTAGCGTGACCGGAGGGCAAAAGAGTGGTGCAAGGGAGGCTAGGATGGGAGGGTGGGCCAGGGAGCAGGAAGACGGAAGGCCTGCGTTCCGGAAAGAGGATAGGGTAAGGGGGCGGAGAGCCAAGAGTACCGAAGCCGGGAAGCCAAAACCTGGGTCCCAGAGAGCAAAACTCGAGCCCACCTGGCTTCCCCCACCTCATTCCCGCCTTCAGGTGGGCAGGACGACAAACCGAGGCAGGACGTCCACTCCACGCACCCTGAACGATCCCCTCCCACACACCGCCCTCCCCGCCGGCCGCCGCTCCACTCTGGGCTGCACGTGGACGGAGGGTCTCGGAGACAGGAGACCCTCGCCGCCTCCGTCCGCCAGCAGGCCCCAGAGCCCCCGTTCCTCCCGCGAGTTCCCTGCGGCAGTGATTCGGACCCTGAGATCGAACCCGTGCGCTCCCCCTGGCTCCGGACGGTCCCGCCGCCCCCTAGTCACCTCCCTCTGGCCCTACAAATGCGCCCACTCCCCGCCGCTTCTCCCGAAAGCCATTTCCAGCTGCTTTTCCTTCCGAGGCCGGCTCGCCCACCCGCCCAGGTAAGTGAGGGCCTCTGAGAACTGGAGGAAGGAAAAGAGCGGCTCACACAGAGGGCAGCCCCCAAGGACCCCTGCAGGTGCAGCCCACGCCCCTCGGTCCCCCCTCCCCTCCCCTCCCTCTTCGCACAGCCTACCATCCTGCAGCCTCCGGCCCTGCGCGTCCCTCTTCGGCCACCGTAGGCGCCAGCTCCACTCCCTTTCTTACCCTTTAGCCTCCTTCCCTCCCTCTCGCTTGAAGCCCCGCCCCGTCCGCCAGGGCGCCGGGAACCAATGCGCTGCGTACTGCGCAGGCGCCGATGCTGCGAGGCGCGCGGGCGGGGCCGGAGGCGGAGAAGCGGTGGCCATGGCAACCAGGTCTTTGACTTCAGCTTTGGGTAGCCCTGTCGTCATGGTAACAAGGCTGTCTTGTGGGCTGGTTGGAAGATGGGGGAGGAAGACAATGAGGTCCTCGCGCTTTGGAACCTTGGGGGGAAAAGGCGGGAAAAGGGGTGAGAGGTGGATAAGATGACCCCTGGAGTTTGTGAGGAAGTAAGGTGATTTAATGCAAGGGGTGTGGGCGACTGAGAGGGAGCAAGGTGGAAACTACCTGTAGAGACGGAGGAATGACGAGGAAGGCAAAGACAAAGGGTGGGGGGGGGCAGATATGAGAAAAGTATGGAGCTCAAAACAGATACCCACTGAGAACCTGCTGGATGCCACAACACTCTAAGAGAAAGGTGTAGGTAATGAGGCAGACAAGAAATAAGAGAAGAGGAGAAGCTGATAGAAAAGTGATGTAAGGAAGAGGAGGAGAAACGTGATTAAGAGGAAAGAAAGAGGAAGAAATAAAGAAAAGCTTGAAAAGTTAGCATGGGTCAGAGCTAAAAAGGGACGGTGTAACCCAGACACGAATGTAAAGATGAGACGGAGGTAAACAGCAATACATGTTTTTTGAGAGGATTTGCAAGTGTGAGTGTGTGTGTCCACATGCTAAAGGACTTTGCATATAAATGGATAAGAGGAAATCTTAAATTTTGTCATGCCAAAAGCTTAATGGTATATTTCTAGACAACTGTTGGTAGCTAATGATGCTATTATTGCTGAGTAGCACTTGAAGCAATTGTTGGTAAGGCCCCACCTGTCTCTGCTTCGTGCTTTTTTCTTCTTACTCTTTTTTATGGAGGTCATATGCTTTGATTGCAGGAGGATGGGCTTAACTCATCTGCAGTGCAATCTGTTCTCTGACCCTTACCTGATGTACAGTCTCGGGTGGGTCGTTTAAACCTCCATTTCCTCATTTAAAAAATAAAGATAGTAATACCAACCTTGCAGGTCTGATTTGAGGCTGGATAGAAAGTATCTGAAACATTGTCAACAGTTGCTATTGCAATATCAGTAGTAATTACTGCTAACAGTAGTAATTACTACTATTCGCCTTTCCCAACTTCTTTCTTCTAGTCCTTTTTCTTCATCCTTTCTTTTTCATGTCCTTTTCTCCTCTGCCTACCTCATAGGCTTGCCGATGGCATAGATGTTGGCTGAACTATCTTGGTGTTATTTTTTTAGGTCAGAAATAATATCAATAAGGTAAGTTGTTAGAGTTAGAAAGGGTACTTTGTTATGGAGTGAAAAGAAGAACTGAGAGTGTCTAAGAAGGACAGAAGGCAAAATAATAAAATGTGCNCCTCATAGGCTTGCCGATGGCATAGATGTTGGCTGAACTATCTTGGTGTTATTTTTTTAGGTCAGAAATAATATCAATAAGGTAAGTTGTTAGAGTTAGAAAGGGTACTTTGTTATGGAGTGAAAAGAAGAACTGAGAGTGTCTAAGAAGGACAGAAGGCAAAATAATAAAATGTGCTCATGGGGGAGAGGAGAAGGTTGTTTATAAAGAAGTAATGAGCAGTGAGGCAAAGAAGAGATCTAGGCAACAGCCCGAAGAAGTGTGGAAGATCCAGAGATGTAAGCTCCTACACTCCTTGAAAAGATGGCATTTTCTAGAATTCCTTGTCTCAACATGCTGTGCCTAGCTGCAGAGAAGATAAGATTCATGAGAGAATTGTTAGAAATATGAGTTTTGCTCATGTAGAATCATAGACCTAAGTGGTTTAGACTAGCTAGAAGATGGTGGACTAGGTTTCTTCATTGTTAGTGAATGATATACATAGATAATCTATGAGTTAGTGGCTCCAATAAACTTGTATCTGCAGGTAAGTTTGGATTTGATGCACTGGGAAGTTGGGAGTCATTATCATTGTCCAAGCTGGTGAATAACTTGGTGGAAAACATTTTCAGAAGGTTCAGTTCAGTTGCTCAGTCATGTCTGACTCTGTAACTCCATGAATCGCAGCACACCAGGCCTCCCTGTCCATCACCAACTCCCGGAGTTCACTCAGACTCACGCCCATCGAGTCAGTGATGCCATCCAGCCATCTCATCCTCTGTCATCCCCTTCTCCTCCTGCCCCCAGTCCCTCCCAGCATCAGAGTCTTTTCCAATGAGTCAACTCTTCGCATGAGGTGGCCAAAGTACTGGAGTTTCAGCTTTCGCTTCATTCCTTCCAAAGAACACCCAGGACTGATCTTTAGAATGGACTGGTTGGATCTCCTTGCAGTCCAAGGGACTCTCAAGAGTCTTCTCCAACACCACAGTTCAAACACATCAATTCTTCGGCGCTCAGCCTTCTTCACAGTCCAACTCTCACATCCATACATGACTACTGGAAAAACCATAGCCTTGACTAGAAGGGTTAATCTTAATANAGGACTGATCTTTAGAATGGACTGGTTGGATCTCCTTGCAGTCCAAGGGACTCTCAAGAGTCTTCTCCAACACCACAGTTCAAACACATCAATTCTTCGGCGCTCAGCCTTCTTCACAGTCCAACTCTCACATCCATACATGACTACTGGAAAAACCATAGCCTTGACTAGAAGGGTTAATCTTAATATGGGAACGATTTGAAAGGACAAATGGAAGGCTGCAAGATCATCTGGGACAGGGGTCCCCAACCTCAAGATCTAATGCCTGATAACTTAAGGTGGAGCTGATGTGATAATAATGGAAATAAAGTGCACAGTAATTGTAATGTGCATGAATCATCCCGAAGAAGCCACCTCTAGCCATCTGTGGAAAAATTATCTTCTATGAAACCGGCCCCTGGTGCCCAAAAGGTTGGGGACCACCAGGCTCGGAGGCAGTTTTGGGAATCTAGACACAAAGATGAAATGAAAAGTGGAAGTGAAAGTCACTTAGTCATGTCTGACTCTTTGGGACCCCGTGGCCTATACAGTCCATGGAATTCTCCAGGCCAGAATACTTTCCCTTCTCCAGGGGATCTTCCCATCCCAGGGTTTGAGGCCAGGTCTCCCGCATTGCAGGTGGATTCTGTACCAGCTGAGCCACAAGAGAAGCCCAAGAATACTGGAGTGGGTAGCCTATCCCTTCTCCAGCGGATTTTCCCAACCCAGGAATTGAGAACCGGGGTCTCCTTTACCAACTGAGCTATGAGGGAAGCCCATGGAGTTGGACAAATTTGAGAGATACCTGTAACGGGCCAATCAATTGAAGTTGCGAACTCATCTAAGTAGAAGAGGACGAAGAATCAAAGATGAGTCTGAAGGATTAGTGGTGCCTTTTGTATAAATGGAAAAGTAGAAGAGGTGAGATTCTCCTTCATAGGTACAGTTGGTGTTTGTATTGTTATCTGGCAAAGCGCATGCTGTCACCTCCCTGAGCCTTCCCTCCTCTGGTTGTAGATGTGGTCTCTGCGGTGGTGGAAGGGGGCCCAGATGGCCCCTGAAGCCTTTCGCTTCTGAGTCTGTGATCTGCTCTCCTCTGATGATGACGCTCCCTGCAACCATTTTTGGCTCATTCTGTAAGTAGTCATTGCCCTCTGATGATGTCATTTGGAGTCATCTCTGGGTTTTTTTTAACATCTTCTTTTTTTAACTAAGCAATTGGGACCTTATTGTATGCTGTTCCTAAGAGTCCTGACTAATTTGTGTGGTAGATGTTTGCCGTTCTTTTTCACTTCCCTGGCTCTAAACCCCCTTCCTAGGGTTTGGGAATCCTCACATTATGATGCCAGGGGGAAATAGCACAACCTCGGCAGCGTATGTAGCATTTGGATTTGCTTTTTGTGCCCACAGCATGAGCCTGTCTGCTGGACTCGGCCAGTCCCTTCACCAAGCTGGACATTGACCCAGGAGGGAGTGAGGTAGGGATGAGGTAATGAGGACAGGTAAGGGTCCTGAACACTTTGAATTCTGAATTCAAAGTATTGAATTTGAATTCTGAAGCGTCCTGAATACCTCTGAATTCTGGCAGAGGGTCAGAGGACAAAACCTAGGACGCGGGTGGAGTGGCATCAATGGCAGCGTCCTGTGCACCAGTGGCAGCAAGGGTACCGTGTAGGCATCCCGTGATTTGTGATTTGGGCCACTGTCTCTAGCATGAGACCTTCTGCTTGTTCTCTGGCCCTCCTGACAATTCCCTGAGCTCCCCAGTTTCCTTTTGTGTTTCATTTAGCCAGAGTTGGTTTCAGTCCCCAGTAACTCAGGACTCTAATTGGTAAACTTGGTAATCAGGTTGCACCATCCGTCCGTTGGCCACATGTGTGAGCTGGCCCCACCTGTTCAGCTGGTTTGGAAGCGCCTCGTGGGATGGTGTCTTGCTTTTATTTCTTCGCAGCACCTCTCACAGTGCTTGTTGACTTCAGTTATGATTGGTGTGCATGGCTACCTCATCCAGATTTTTTTTTAATTTTCATTTATTCATTTATTTCTGTCTATGCTGGAGCTTTCTCTAATTGTGGTGCGCCTTGCAGTGGCTTCTCTTGTTGCGGCCCTCAGGCTTCAGTAGTTGTGGCTCAGAGACTCTGGAGCTTGTGCTCAGTAATTTTGGTGCACAGGCTGTTGTCTTGAAGCACATGGGATCTTCCCAGATGAGGGATCTAACCTGAGTCCCCTGCATTGGCAGCTGGTGGACTCTTAACTACCGGACCACTAGGGAAGTCCTAGATATTTACATCTTACTTCTCACCCCAAATATGCTAAATTCTAACTTCTAAATAGTAGTACCTATCCAATATCTAGTATCTATTATTCCTGCTGGAGAACAAGCTGTCTTCATTTTGTTTTTCTTGTAAAAATAGTTTATTTGACTGCACTGGGTCTTTGTTATGGCAGGCAGTGTTTTGAGCTGTGGCAGGTGAGATCTAGTTGCTTAACCTGAGGCAGGGGCTTCCCTGGTGGCTCAGACGGTAAAGCGTCTGTCTGCAATGCAGGAGACCCGGGTTCAATCCCTAGGTCAGGAGGATCCCCTGCAGAAGGCAGTGGCAATCCACTCCAGCACTCTTGCCTGGAAAATCCCATGGACGGAGGAGCCTGATAGGCTACAGTCCCTGGGGTCACAAAGAGTCGGACACAACTGAGCAACTTCACTTTCACTTTCACTTGACCTGCCGTGGAACCTCAGTTCCACTCCATGCATGAGGGGTATGGAGTCTTAGCCNCCACTCCAGCACTCTTGCCTGGAAAATCCCATGGACGGAGGAGCCTGATAGGCTACAGTCCCTGGGGTCACAAAGAGTCGGACACAACTGAGCAACTTCACTTTCACTTTCACTTGACCTGCCGTGGAACCTCAGTTCCACTCCATGCATGAGGGGTATGGAGTCTTAGCCACGGGACCACCAGGACTTCATTTCCTGTTTCTCCGGTGCTGAGCACAGGGCCTGGCACACAGCAGGTGCCACCACTGGTTGAATAAACTACTCGATCGCCCCGCCGCCGACGACTTCATTGTCGTCTCAAACTTCTGTGCCACAAATGAGTGCCTTCCTTCTCCCTCCCCCGAAACCATCCCATCTCTTGGTTTCCCAGCTACCTTTTTCTCAGTTTGCAGACTCTAAGCCTTGGACATGAAGGGTAACAAAAAGCATGGCTGTTCAAGGGACAGAGATCAGACTGCTTGGTTAGACTAAGAGAATGTGTATGGAGAAACGGGAATCTACTGGCTAGGTTATCAGAGGAGGGAGGCAGCAGTCTGAAAACCACCCTGGTGGCTTGAGACTTCATTCTCAGGTGACTCGAACCTGCCTTGCTGTTTATTTTTCTTTGTGATTTTGTTCACATTGTTTTCTGGAATGCCCTGCCTTTTCCTCCCAACAGACCCAAATCCCTCTTACTCATCCTATAAGTCTGAACCAAACAGCCAGTCCTGATGACCCTGGGTGCTCTAGTCTAGACTCCAGTGACTATTTCTACACTGTTCCTTTCAACCATTTTTGCAGTGACTTCCCAGGCGGCACAGTTGAAAGAAGGTGCCTACCAATGCAGGAGGTGCAAGAGACTCAGCTTCCATCCCTGGATTGGGAAGAACCCCTGGAGCAGGAAATGGCAACTTGCTCCAGTATTCTTGCCTGAAAAATTCCACGACAGAGGAGCCTGGTGGGTTACAGTCCATGGGGCTGCTAAGAATCAGACACGACTGAGTGACTGAGTGCGCAGTACACCCACAACGTTTCAGCTTTTTGGTGTCCATTCTCTGCAGAAGCAGGCAGACCTTATTTTATTTTGCTTTGTTTTATTGTGCTTCACAGATACTGAGTTGTTTTGTTTTTTTTCTTAACGAGTTGAAGGTTTATAACAACCCCACATTGAACCTATCAACACTATTTTTCCAACAATATTTGCTCGCTTCGCATCTCTGTGTCACATTTTTGTAATTCTTGCAATATTTTAAACTTCTAAATTGCTGTGATCTTTGTTCTGGTGACCTGCGATCAGTGACCTTTGATATCACTGTTGTAACTATAGATACAGTAGAAAAAGCAAGAGGGCTGGAAGTGGAGCCTGAAGATCTGACTGAATTGCTATGATCTCGAGATAAAACCAACGGGTGAAGAGTCTTTTATTCCAGGTGAGCAAAGAAAATAGTTTCTCGAGATAGAATTTACTCCTGGTGCTGTTGCTGTGAAGAAGGCTGAAGTGACGAGAAAGTACTGAGAGTATTACCTAAACTTAGTTGATAAAGCTATAGCAAGTTTAGAGGGCATTGCCTCTCATTTTGAAAGAAGTTCTGGTATAAGTAAAGTGCTATCAAACGGCATTGCATGCTATGGGGAAATTGTGAAGGAGAGGGTCAGTCAATGCTGTTGATCACTGTTGTCCTATTTTAAGACATTGTCAGAACCATCACAGCCTTTAGCAGCCACCACCCTGACTGGTCAGCAGCCATCAACATCAAGGCAATACCTTCCACCAGTAAAGAGATTAAAATTATGAAGGTTAGTATTTCTCAGCAATAAAGTATTTATAAAGTCCATACATGTTTCTTATTTATTTATCTTGAGGTAGAATTGGTATGTAACATTATATTAGTTTCAAGTGTATGACATAATAATTTGATATCGGCACACACTACAAAGGACCCCCACAATAAGTCTAGTTAATGCCCCATCACCATAAAATTGACCCCCTTAAATCTTTTTCCCCTCCAAATTCCTTCCCCTCTCATAAACAGATAATCTATTCTGCGTATCTGTGAGTGTTGTTTTGTTTTCTTCCCTTTCATTTATTCTTGGTTTTGTTTTTTAGATTCCACAAACAAGGAAACAAAGACTAATAGTGTTAGTCTTTCTCTGACTTACTTTACTCAGCAGAATACCCTCAACTTCTTGCCATCCCTGTTGTCACAGACAGCAAGATGTCCTTCATTATGTAAAGTCCATGCATTTTTTTAGACGTAATGTTATTGCACACCTAATAGGCTTCGGCACAATATAAATATAACTTTTACATGCACTGGAAAATCAGAAAAATCTGTGTGACTCACTTCATTTCGAGATTCTGGAACCAGAGGTGTGTCTCTCCAAGGTATGCCTGTACCTGATAATAAGAAGCATCACTTTACGCTCAGTTTTAAAAGTGCTTTGCACACACAAAAAAGTGCTTCATAGCCCCCAGTATACAGACACGTTTAAAGAAAAACATGTTAAATTTATTGGAGTTCAAACTTGGCAAGATGATGGTGGAAGGCACAGTTGCTCTGCTTCAGCAACTTTCCACTGGAATCAAAGCGACCCCTGGTGGCCAGGGGACAAAAGGCTGCGTTCGGGACGCTGGTGTTCAAGCTGGAAAGGCACAGGTGCGCAGGCGGGATGCCCTAGTGACGACACTTGAGGGCAACACCCTTGACCCTGGCTGCGTTTGAGCCCTCCTGTGTGTTCAGGGTGACCTGGGCTCACCGACGTCACAGAGAGGCCGGTACGGTGTAATTCCTGGTAGCCTGGGGCAAGTGATTCAGCTTCCGTGTCTCTACAGAAGTGCCTGCTATGGTTAGCACAAGGAAACTCACTTGAGGAACCGCCTTTAAAAAATGATTTGGAAAACAGATGGTGTCTCCTTGATGAGTTTCCCTCTGATAGAGTCATTTTACTATTGAGGGATTTATAGAATCCATAGCCATTGCCTATATGAGAGCAGACAAAATTTCTAGTGGGTGAGATGAACAGGAAATCGGCAGTTTTACAATGGAGGCAGGGCAGGTCTTGTGGGTTTTTCATTCCTAGCAATAGAGAAAGAGTGGGTTGGAAGAGCCACGGAGGGGGCCCAGGTGAAGCCAAGGAGGGCTGGCTTTGCACTCTGAAGCTGCATCCCCGTCTTTGTCCTCAAAATATCCAAGAAGAGCAAAAGGGGCTGTTAACTGGGGCACTTCCTGGAGCGAACTCCCTCGGTGGTGAAGAGGTCCTTTCTGAAGGACTCTTTTCTTCTGAGCCTTCTCAGCGTGTATGGACAGTGTTTGAACTACATCCTGCAGAATTAAGGCTACAATGTGTCCTGCTTTTGGAAGCAGCATCTTGTGCAGAAAAAGGAGGCTCTTGTGGTTTCTAAGCAGATCTGTTTCAGATGAGGACCTCCTCAACAACTAGCCCAGCACCTGATATCGGTCATCTTTTCAGGGTGTAAAGAGGACAAAAGATAAATCTGGATCCTGGTGCCCTGAATTCTTGGATTTTTGCCTTCATGAGCACAGCTACCCGCTGTGAGCCCAAAGTGGGATCTGTCTAGGAGGCAGGAAGTAGGAGGGATGCCTTGGCACCAGCTGAAGTTTGGGGCACAGGTCTCATTATAGAAGTATCTCGTTAACTAAATGACGCCACGTCTAGGCTTTGTGTCTGTGGTCTAAGCCAGCTCGGAAGAGGCCAAGTCACCTCTATGGCCTTTTCTCCCCACTAGTTCTGCAGTCATATCTTGGCCCTGCCAGGCTTGTCAATTGCATGGTGAGAATAGGAAAGGAAAGATGGAGAAGCCACTGAGGTTAAAAGAGAGCATCTCTCATCCAAAACGGAGAGCAGGGACTTCCCTGGCGGTCCAACAGGTTAAGAATCTGCCTTTCAATGCAGGGGGTGGGTGTTCGATCCTTGGTCAGGGAACTAAGATCCTATGTATCATGGGGTTCCTGAGGCAGCCCACTCTAGAGCCCATCCACCACAACTAAGGAGAAGCCTGCACGCCACAAGGAAAGACCCCATGTGCCACAGCCAAGGCCTGTGCGCACGTGCTAAGCCACCCCAGTCGTGTCCGACTCCTTGCGACCCCATGGACTGTAACCCGCCGGGCTCCTCTGTCCATGGGATTCTCCGGGCAAGAATACCGGAGTGGGTTGTCACGCCCTCCTCCAGGGGAGGCTTCCTGACCCGGGGGTCAAAACCACATCTCTATGCCTCCCGCATTGGCAGGTTTCTTTTACCACTAGCGCCACCTGGGAAGTCCTAACTGAGACCCAATGGAACCAAATAAATGACAAAATACATTTTAAGGGCTTCCCTGGTGGCCCAGTGGTTAAGAATCTGCTTTGTAGTACAGGGGACACTGGTTTGATCCCTGGTCCCAGAAGATCCCACATGCCTTGGGGCGACTAATCCCATGTGCCACAACTACTCAACGATGTCTAGAGCCTGTGCTATGCAAGCAGAAAGCAGACCCCACTCACCACAAGTAGAGAAGGCCCACGCACAGCAATGAGGACCCAGCATAGCCAGAGATGATAAATGTATTAATAACGTAAATTTTAATAAAAAATAGAAATAAAGCTGAGAGTAGGTTTGGGGAGCTGCTCACCCTTGGCCTCTTCCTTCTGGATCTTGCCCTGATTCCCACTGGCTTTTTAAGGGGAAAAGAAGACTCCCCCTCCCAGGCTTGATTGCACTGTGGGGCCCCTCTTACGCCAACAGCCTCATGGGATGCAAGCCTGAAACGTAAAGAGAGGAATCCAGAAGGAGATGTGACCACCCCATCTCCTCGGAACATCCTGGTACATCATGTTGGAGGCACCCAAGGATGCCCCTGGACTGGCCCTCAGGAGGGAAACAGGAATGGGAAGGGTAGCGAGAAAGCCTTAGTACATACTGAATGACTGAGGAGGAAGGCGATGAATGAAGACCCTTTCTGGATTTACTCTCCAAAACATTACAATCAAAGTTTGCTCCAAGGCAGGCTAACATAATTTTAGGGAAAATTATAATGTGAAGCTTCTTTTAGTTCAAGATCTGAAGTTTTTTTTTTTTTAATTTGGTTGTGCTGGGTCTTGGTTGTGGCATGCAGGATCTTTTTAGTTTCGGCAGGCAAATTTAGCTGTGGCATGTGGGATCTAGTTCCCCGACCATGGATCGAACCCAGGCCCCTCGCATTGGGAGCTCAGAGTCTTAGCCACTGGACCACCAGGGAAGTCCTAAAGTCTGTGTTTATTCATGGTGGTGCACTTATTTAGGAAAGTTGTGAAGACTTTTTTAAGCTTCAGTAAAGGTAAGATTGGTACCAGGCAAAATGGTCACTTTAAATTGTTTTGTATACCATTTGAAGATGTTTGTGTGACCAGAATCACATACTTGTGGGATTGGGAGGTTCTTAAAAGACACTTAATCCCATTGCTAGGAAGTTATGGATATGGGAGCACACATGCACAGGGGTGAAGGTACAAGGATGTCCGTCTCCGCATTCTCGGTAACAACAATGACATATTTTTTAAGCCAGGAAACAAAATGTCAGTCAACAATCCACTTCTACCCTTTCAAACTGTTCAAATATCTTAATATGAGAAGGAATTCCTTATCATTAAAAAAGAAATTTACCTCCTCTACCCTGACTGCTGAACGATGCCCACCAGCAGATCATCTTGGCTGTCCTGGAACACTTCCAGTGACGGAAAGCTCACTACTGCTTAACTATCAGACAGTGTTTTGACCAACAGCCCCTGGACAAAAGTGGATTCCTATTAAGACATGATCCAAGTTTCCTGAGGGGCTGGGTCTATCAGTCCCATCTTTAGGGCTCTGGAGCTGGAGAGCACAAAATTTTGACAGCTAGTTCTTGGTACTTTTTCCATTTAAAGATTCCTGTGGAATATATAAATGGAAAATAATTGGGGGAAGATCCCTTGGCAAGAGCCTTCAAGATACTGGAAGAAGACAATAAAAGCCTGTTCAGGATAACATTTTAAGGAGGATATTAACAACTTATGTTACAAAAGAGCCTTCTTTCAAAAAACCAGATATGTAGACAGGGGTGGGGAGGATAGCATACACACCCCGAATTACAGAGTGCACATGCATGTTACACACCAGGAAAAAGGAAGTACTTGCCAAGGAGAGAGCGATGATGTTGACTGGATCCCCTGGGAATCCAGGGTGGAGGAAATGGATTCGGTTTGTGTTTTGAGAAATGGGGGATGGGGTAGGTACGGGGAGGATGGGAACATTTGGTGGGGAAAGAAATGAACAGAATGGGAAGTGACAGGAACAGTGAAAAGGGGTGTCTGAGTGGGTGGCAGGTGTCTGAGGAACCCTCTTTCCGTTTTTTTGGGGGGGCCATGCCAGGCAGCATGGGGGATCTTCCCCAGCCAGAGATGGAACCCACGCCCCCTGGAGTGGAAGCACAGGTCTTAACCACTGGACCACCAAGGAAGTCCCTCTTTTCTTTTCGAGGATGAAGCCCAAAGGGAGAAGCACGTCCTACACAATGTGTCCCNCCCCCCCCACACCCCCCGCCACCGCCACTCTCCTGTTCAGTGTTTTTCTTTCCGTTTGCCTTCTCTTCTGTCAGTTCACAGTGTCTTCTGAGTGTTCTCTGTCCCTGGCTGGCCTCCTTTACCTTCACGCCCTTCTCCCCAGTCTCCAGCTATTAATTCATTCCGATCCCCACCTCCTGAATCTCAGCCTTCGCATAGCTTTTCCCCAGGAGGAAGCCCAGGTTATCACATCAGAACCACATGAAGATGAGAGATGGTATCAAGTGGTCAAGTGGGATCCTAAGGTAATTTCTGGATTTCAGCTTCATCTTGCACAAGGTAATCCCCGTGTCTCCTACCTGGGAAGTCTTTGTTGCAGCTGGGGTGTGTTCTAGGATTTCTCCTCCCTTGGAGTGGACCACCCCAGGGATGAGGTTCGGTCATGGTGGGACCTGGGGAAGGGAGAGTCTTGCACTTACTGTAGTTGAACTTGTTGGTCTGAGCCATCATGGGCACAGAGACGGTGCTGCCATCAGACTTGTGGAAGAGGCGGTGGTGGGTGTTCGACTCTGGGAAGGGCATCTTCCATTGGCCGTTGAAGTAGAGGGCATTTACCAGGACCAGGCGTGTCAGCTGGTCCACAGCCCCTTCACCAAGTAAGTCGCTGATCATGCCTAGGAGAAATCCAGGTGATCAGGAGGCTAGATATTGTTTTAATCCTTTTAAATGGTTCCCTTGAGCTCCCAGTCCTCAAATGGACGTGTGTCAGAAGGGATCCCATCAGAAGATGGACTGGGTAAGGTTTAGTGAAGCAGTCTAGCTGCTTTCAACCCGTTCCATCTTCCTAAGTGTCTCAGAAAGCCCTCCGGCTCACCACACTGCCTTGGTCCTGGGATCCTGTCTTGGATCAGACCTGGAAATGTAAGTCTCCCCTTACTTTGTTCCCTAAGCTGTAATCTTGAAGGACTGTGTTTGCCCCCTCCCATGGGTTGTTACTGTTCTTATAACATCTCACAGTACTTTTTAGGGATGCCTTTAGAGGTGGTTCAGAGGGCAAGTCTAATTATGGAAAAAACAAGATGCTTTGATTCTTAAAGCACTTGACCTTCTGTCTACAGAGCAGAAGCTGCTGGAAGGGAGGGGTCAGGATGCTTGAGACTTGAATCCCAATAGGCTCTTGGGACTGGCCTCCTTTGTCTGCCTGCTCACCTTTTGTGTGTCTTTTCACCCAGTCGTTGATGATGAACCTGGCTCTCTCCACTTCAGAGAAGTCAACCTGCTTGACCGTGGTGCGGAACAGCCTGAAGAAGCTGGGCATGAAGCCACGGACCAGCTCCAGGTCCCGCTGCACGAAGACGGCATCGGCTGCGCTGATCTCATCCTTGTTCCAGGGCCCCATGAGCTCCTTGTTCAGTCGGTGGAGGGCAGGGGCCATGCCCTTCTCTGGGCCAAAACAGGGAGGGAAAGACACAGTAAGCTCCTCTTGAACCCCGGGCTCCCAGCAGGGCCAACTTCCCCCAGGCCTGCCCGCATGGACGGGCTCTTCTGTTCCCCCGAGGGTCTCTGAAGGGAGGTTTTATTCCAAATCTTAATCTCTCCTGCATCTCCCTCTTTTCCTCCAAAATCATGGGTCCTAACCCTTGCTTTGGCTTAGAATATTTTTATCTGTTTTTAAGTTATAAACCCTAACCTTCTTCTTTTAATAACTATAATATGCTAGGTAGGCCTTCCACATGCATCATTTTGGAGTGAATCCTTACAACAGCCCCACGTGGGAGATCCCCATTTTGCAGATGAGAAAACTGAGGTTCAAAGGGGTTAAGATCACAAAGTGCAGGAGTAGTGAGGCAGGGCCATTTTACACCAGATCCACTGGCTCATACACCTGTGACTGGCCAAGAGCCAAGTGACACAGGGGAGACGCAGTGGCCCGTCCCTGCATCAGGCAGGACAGGAGTCGGCTCACGAAGCCGGGGTCAGCCCTCCCTCTGCTTCTGGTTAGCTACAGCCCTGTCCTGGGAAGACTCCCTGCGCGCCTGCCTCCCTCTCTGCCTGTCGCCACTCACCTTCAATCTTGAATTGCATTGCCTCTTGGATCTGCTCTCGGGTTTCTCCTCCTGTGGTCAGCTGCAGCATGGCCAGGACTGAGGCCACCCCATAGGGTGAGAAAACCACGTTGCGGTCCTTGGAGGCCTGCACCACCTGCTGAAACACCTTCACTCCAAAGTCTGTGGCCAGGTTGCCTGCCAGAGATGGGCGCTGGTAGGAGGCAGACCCTTCACCAAAGATGAGGGCCAGGCCCAGGGCGAGGCAGGCAGAGACCGGAGACATCCGCATCCTGGAATCAGTGGGAAAAGACTGGATGAAGTGGATAGCTCTGAAAGGACAGAGAGGGAGCAGGGGCAGTGGCAGCCCAGCCATGGCAAGCTCCCATGTTTGTCGCTGGCATGTGATACGTGAACAAGCGGGCAAGATGGAAACCGCGGTGGGTTCAGATCCTGAGCCTTTTCCCCTCTGTCTCAGCCCTGGGGAATCTTGAGTGCATTTTCACCTGCAGGAATCTGGAGCCCAGTTGCTTCTCCCTTCCCTTCCAGGAGGCTGAAAGGCTAAATTATAATAGTATCTGTGATTTACACGAAGCTTCTTAATTTTTTTATAATGCTTTCACCATTGTTGTTTTCAAGTTAGCAGGCGTGGAAAACCCCTTTCTTGAGCTGGGAAGGGAGGAATGTCTTCCATGGAGAGGGTCCTAGAGAGGCGAGGCCCTTGCTTCTGGGTGGTGGGATTGTTGGGGCGTCCTGACCATCTTCCCCACTCCCCTGTGATTACCGCTGTAACGGGGGTCAGCTCAGGGCTGCAGGTCTCCGGGCCCAGGGAAGAAAGAGGAACACTGGGGACCATAGACAGAAGGGACTCTGCAGACGGAAGCTCTCTGCCTTAGCCGGAGGCACAGAGATGGAGAGGGTTCGCTTTGCTCTTACCTGAATTTCTCAGAGTGCCTTGGGATGGGCGATTTATTCCTGCTGCCGCTGCGGGTGTTGACGGTGGTAGCCCTTGCTCCACTGGAGAGGGGGTGTGGCTCTCTCTGGACGGTGCTCTGGAGCCTTCAACCAGAAGCAGCTCTGCTCCACCGCAGGGTGCCGCCTCCCTTTATACCAGACGTGAGCCGGAAGTCGATTAACTCATGGTTCGGCCCCGCCCACTTTTTGGCCCTCTCAGCCCCTCCCTCTGTGGGGCTTGCTGAGGCATCCGTGTGTGTACGTGAGAGAGAGAGAGAGAGAGAGGGCTCTGGAACAATTGAGCCAACCCTGGTTGCCTGGGCCCCAGGGCCACCCTTGATCTTGCTGCCCTCAGTTTCAGGACGTTAAGCCAGTTTGACCCCTGACACCCAGGTGTGTACGTTCCCCAGAGCTGAACGTGGGGAGAGTTTACACTTCCTCTTTGTCCTCGGGAGAATCGGATCAGTGCATAGATATCAAAGAGGCTCAAGATCCTGCAACTTCCTTGTCCACCAGCCTGGTGCGCTGGTTAAACTGGGAAGAACGCTCCACCCTCCTTTTGGCCGCATCCCAGAAGCCAGAGGGCACACAGCGTGCCTTGTTGATTGTCTGGGTTTTGACTGTCTACGACGTGAGGATTCCCTCCCGTCTTTCTCTCTTTTCTGCCAAGTGCCCGCCCACCGCCCGCCGTCGGGTGAGGCACGGCTGACTCCCCCACGTGTCCAGACTCTCTCGGTGCCCCCGGGGCTCTCTTTGCGTCAACAGCTCTGTCTGGCTGGGTTTTGAGGTGTGCTGGGTGGGGTGGTGGCTTACCAGGGCAGAAGGGTAAAGCCTTGGCAGGGGGTCAGGAGCTCAGTGTGTAGGTTTCATTTCTCTGAACTGCCTGCTGTGGCTGCGGAGGAATACTTCTTAACCTTTTCCTCCAGATGCAGACGTTGGGAGGGCTGGAATGGCAAGAGTCGGGATGAGACTAAGAGCGTTAACTCATTGGCGGGGTGTGTGGAGTGTGCTGCTAAGGCGCTGGAGTTTGGGGTGGAAAAGTGACCCAAGAATTCTACAGATGGTGGATATTGGCTGGAGCCTAGTGAGTAGGACTGGGCTACTGCGTTTAAGGCTCTGGTGGGGTCAGGCACCCTGGGCTGTGTAGCTGGATGTCATGGACAGGGTGGGGCTGAAAGGATCCCGGGGGCCTGGGTGCCCTTGACTTGAGGGTCCACACACTGTCATGCTTTGTGTGGGTGGTGGGATTCAACTGGGGGTATCCATGGAGACAGCCGACAGCAGCATCAGGAAGCTGAAGTGGGTGGATGTGTCGGGATGTTTGTTTTGGATTTTTTAAGTAAACAGATACCAAGGGCAACCACAGTTGGAGGGCTTTCCCGTTTTCACTGTGCCCCCGCCTTTGTTTTCTCCGTTGCTCCTGGGAGCCAGGTGGGGGTGCGGGTAACAAGGGGAGAAGGGGAAACCTCAGCTGGAAAGTTAGGGTCACCGACCCGTTCCCAGGGCCAGACTGTTCATCTGTCCCTGCCTCTTGTTTATGTCTTTCTTCCTCTGGTTCAGAGTCCCTGAGAAAGTGGTTAGCCGCGAGGAGGAAGAGCAGTCACTTAGGCCTGCTGTCCCTCAGATGGAGAAAGCAGTCCAGTCCCCAAGCCATTTCTGACTCCCAGAAAGGCCCCAGTGACTTGCCCCCCACCTTTGGGGGCCACAGGGGGACAGGGAGCTGGGAGTCTGGGTTGGGAGTGCCAAGCTCCAAGTTGGAAGAACAGTGGGTCCAGAGTCGGTGGGACCTGCCCTCCAGGCGCCCCGCTGCCTGGCCTCTCCAGTCATCCAGCTGAGTCTCATCCCTCCCTCCGTGGGCTACTGTGGCCTCAGCCACAAAGGCCCTGCTGTTTTCTGAGATCACCTGGGCCCTGCCAAGGACGTGACCACTTCTGTCCCCGTCCCTGGACCTGAATGATTCTGAGGTCACTCCAGAAAAGCCATTCTGTTCCCGGGCAGCGCCTGGGAGCAGCTCTGTGTCCTGCTGGGGAGAGAAGGGGCACATTTTTACTTTGGAAACAGAAAGGGCTGACTTACTAAGGGGCTATTTCCCAAACCGGGGGACCCATCTAAGTGTTTCGGTGTGGATTAGAAGCGGAGGCAAAGTCTAGTGGAACCGGGTCCCATGCTGGGTTTTCTGATGGTGTCCTTTTGTCTTTCTGAGCAGCTGGGGCCACCATATGATCTGAACTCAGACTCGACTGTGGCCCTTGCCGCTTCTCTCTGTGAAATGGCCTCGTCTCCCCACTCCCACCCCGGTCTGCCCTGGGGAGACCTTCCCCACCGCAGTGGCAGCTGATGGTCCGCTGGCCCAAAGCAGTATGTGGAAGAACGCTCAGTCATGTCTGACCCTTTGGGACCCCGTGGGCTCCTCCCCAGGCTCCTCTGTCCATGGGACTCTCCAGGCAAGAATACTGGAGTGGGTTGCCATGCCCTCCTCCAGGGAGATCTTCCTGACCCAGGGATCAAACCTGCATCCCCTGACGCTCCTGTATTGCAGGCGAATTCTTTACCACTGAGCCACTGGGGAAGCAGGCCCNAGGCTCCTCTGTCCATGGGACTCTCCAGGCAAGAATACTGGAGTGGGTTGCCATGCCCTCCTCCAGGGAGATCTTCCTGACCCAGGGATCAAACCTGCATCCCCTGACGCTCCTGTATTGCAGGCGAATTCTTTACCACTGAGCCACTGGGGAAGCAGGCCCTAAAGTAGACCTCCCGGCAATATCCTCCTCAGAACCTAGCCTGACTCAAGGGGATGTCACTTTCTATCCTTTCCCTGATCCCCCCAAACTAACAGCTGTGACCCCATCGCTTCTTTTAAGCCTCGGCTCTTTTGTAAGAGGTCAAAAGTCCCTGCTGTTGAAATAACTGATCTCTAATTCCGGAGAATCAGAGATAAGAGGATGAGTTACATGGCTGTGGATTGCTCAGGGAAGTTCCAGTTAACTAGGAAGGCTGTTTCCAACTGCGCTTCGGCAGGTGGTTCATGACAAGGCCAGACTCATTGTTTTCCATGACTGTCCCCAGGCCCGCCCCCGCCCCCCCAACCCCTGCAGCCCTGGTTCCGTTGTTGCCTTGGGTCTCCCCTCCAGCTCATCTCCTGCCCTCTGGCTGCAATCTTGGCTCTCTGCTCTTCCTCTTTCCCCATTTGCTCTCTGAGTCCCAGCCACCCGCCTCGCCTCTTTTTCACTTTCCCTTTCTCTGCCTCCGAGACTCCCCTGCTCTTGTCTCTTCTGCTCCCTCCTCCATCCACTGGGGATCCTCATCACCCAGCCCCCCACCCCGCAGTGGTCTCCTCTAGTCTCAGCCCCACGAGATCTCCCCCGACTCTCCCACCCTGCTTTCCGTGACTCAGTCCCTCTCTCCCTCGTCCTCGTCCTCGTGTGCAGAATCCCTTTTACAGTCAAAGGCTCTCTCAGCTCCAGGCCGTCCTGTGGGGAGAGGAGGGGCCTCTTGTCAGTTACACAGGCTCCCTGGAATGTTGGAGCTGGCCTCCCAATTCTTGGTGATTTCACTGGGAGAGCCGGGGGTGGCAGGAGGCTGGGGTCCTGCTAATTCACAGTGCTATTTCTGGCCTGGTTGCTCTCCAAACATCACAAGGCCCAAAATAGCCTGTTTGGGCTGGGCTCTCGCCAGCCCTCCTCTCCCCACTTTGTAAGAGTGAGCAGAGGCCAAGGCTCTGTGTCAGCCTCTTCTTGTTGAAGATCATGGCCCTGGCACAGCCTCAGCTCGTCCAGGGTCCCCCCTCACAGTGGCGCCAAGCCTGACTTGCCCCCCCAGTCCGATTCCAAGGAACCCCTCTCCTTTCTGCCTTCTCTGGCCCCCACTTCTCACTATCTGTCTTACATTCCCAAAACAGGAAAATCGGCATACCTCCGCCATGGGAAGCTTTTCTTCTCCAGTTATGTCACAGAGTCTGAGAGCAGGCGGGCTCTAACAACCATCTGGTCCAGTCCTTTGAATCTGCAGGCTGATATGTGTGAGGCCACACAGCGACCTCCCATAAACGAGAGGGCAGTAGTGCCCATTGACTTGGCCTGGCTGGGGCTCTGACACTTAGCTACTTATGTGTCTTTGGGCAGATCTGAACTTTGCAGGCCTCGGGGTCTTTATGTGCAGCTAGGTAGGTAGAAGTTTTTCGTTAGACAGACACCGATTCCCACCCTTCAGGGTTGCTGTGAAGATGAAATGAAATATTGTGTCTGGCATGTTCCAGTCTCTCACTAAGTGGCAGCTGCTCCCAGTTGGGGCAGAAGCACGACAGAAACCCAGACAACTTGAGCTGTTAATTCTTGCCCTAGGCAAGCGCCTGGGTTACATATTTTGACTTCTCTCAGTGATAAGCAGAGTGGATGGAAGGCCTTAGGAAGTGGACTGGCTGGTTACCCAAGAGAAAGGCTGCCAGCCCCTCTGTCCATTTCAGGCCAGATCCCCGACTTCACTTGAGTCTCTGACATGCTCGCCGCTGGCCGATTTTGCAAGCTTTATTATTTTTTAAAATTGTTTATTTATTTTCGGCTGTGCTGGGTCTTCGCTGCTGTGCCGGCTTCTTTCGCTCTACTTGTGACAAAGTGGGGGCTACTCTCTGGTTCGGGTGCGCGGGCTTCTCACTGTGGTGGCTTCTCTGGCTGTGGACCACGGCCTCTAGCAGACATGCGCTCAGTAACTGTGGCTCACGGGCTCTGGAGCGCGGGCTCCAGGAGCTGTGGTGAGCGGGCTTAGTTGCTCTGTAGCACCTGAGATCTTAGTTCTAGGACCAGGGATGGGACCTGTGTCCCCTGCATTGGCAGGCAGATTCTAAACCCTCTTTCTCAGGCTTTAGATCCTGGGAAGATTTTCCTCTCTAGGCTGCAGGGTCACACGTGGACCCCACGGGTACGTGACCCAAGTCTTGAAGCCTCCAGCATAGCAGGAAGGAGGGGGGCTTGTTTTATCAGCTGGTAAAAGCTAGGCTGAGTTTGACCTTCTCTTCCAGTCTTGCTTCGTTGGCCCCTTCTCTGCCACCCACATTCCCTGTGTCCTGATGCTTCCTCTCTGACAGCCCATGACAACTGAACCGCTTTCACAGGAATTCCACAGGAGTTCCCGTTTCTGGGCTTGCCCTTCGCTTTGCTGTGGCCATCGCCATACCTCATTTATCCTCGTTTGTCTGGGGGAAGGTCACTGGGGGGCAGTAGTCTCTTGGAAGGGCCTCTTATAATGTGTTCAATGAGCCCCAGAGACCCTCTCTGGCCCCCAGGGCAAGAAAGCGCCTGTTCTCTTGGGAGAAAGAAGCAGAGAGAGTGAATGGGACCCAGTGTAGTCACAGAAGGAAGCCTGGGGCAGATGGTGTGAGCGATTTCTGGGGTAGGTGTCCCGGCAGAGCTCACCAGTGGCAGCCAGAATGAGGTAGCACAGGCCCGGGAGCCCCCCACCCCCACCAGGGGCCACCCTAGCCTGATCCCAACCTCCTCCCACTTCTCCCCCCACATATGCTGAGGTCTAATTCTGATCCACTTCTTTCCTCTTTACCAGAACTCATTCCTCATTCCCTGCATTCCTGAGCCTCCCCTCAGCCCTTTCTCTGGACACATCCTGTTTCATTTTGCCCTGCCTGCTATGTGAGTCTTCCCCGAAATGCCCAGCTATTGACAATCACCACTCCATGACTTGATTCGGAGAAACACATGCTTCTTCCTCCCCAGAGGCACAGACCCATGTCCTGGGACAGATTAACATATATGCAATGACCAAATTAGAACCATCTGTCAAACCATCTGTATACCAGGCGGTAAGACTCGGGCTATCAGGGTAGCTCTGAATGTGGAGGGAGGGCTTCCTGGAGGAAGAGGGGCTGATGCTGGGTTGTGAGGGAGAAGCAGAGGGCAGCATGGTGGGGGCGGGTCAGAGGGGGACGGGCCACAGAGCCCAGGACGGGAAGGGATGACAGTGTTCCCATCCCCTCTCCACCCGTCTTCATCTCTGGGCCTTTCTGCTGGGACATCCTATCTCCGTCATGCTCTCTTCATGGGCTTTCATGTTCTTCTAAGTCTGCTCTTTCTGTAGCCTCCCCCCAAAGGTTCTTGAAGTAGATGCTCCTTCTGGAATCTGCATCCTGGCTCTGGACACAACCAGTTTACTGAGCTGGGCAGACGCCCAGAGAGACAGTGACCCTGGGTCAGTGGGGAACCTATGGGTGGCAGAGGTCCCAGGAATGAAGCAGCCCAGTGATGCAACACAGATGGAATTTGCTATTGGGGAGCCAGGGACGTCCCAAGTCGCTGACCATTCTTACTTCCTCACCATATGAAAGCAGGCCTTCTCTACGTGCCTCTTTATCTGAGTCACCCGGGGCAGCCTCGGCTGGCTTGGTGAGCAGGAAGGCAGTGGGGCTGTTGGCTTGCTTGGATCAGTTAGAGCCCAGAACCCTTCCCATGCCCTTCTGGGTCGTTTGGCGACTGAAAGGGCCGGCAGGGAGTGACACAGAGTGTGAAGGAAGGGGAACAAAGGGACCTTAGTGTGGTTGGGGGGGTGGGGGTCAGGGGACAACTGCCTTCTCCACCAGCTCAGCTTCATTCAGGAGCTTCTCTGGATCTCTTCTGGGATGTGTTTGATGGGACATTCAGAGGTGCCTTCAAAGAGCTTGCAAGGTAGTCACAGCCCTAAGCAACACTTTCTACCCCCTTGCAGGCTGGAGGCCACCTAGAAACGCTTCCCGCCTCTACCCACCCCCCACTTTGTAAGCCCCTGTTTCCTGAACCCACTCCCTTCTCCAGAGAACCCAGCTCTTCGTAGTCACTGCTCCTGTCCTTCACATCTCCCTCAGGAGTCCTGCTTTTTCTCTCCCGGATCTTGGTTGCTGTCTCCTCTTGACTGCAGAGAGCCTGTCCTGATTGGGAAAGGAGTCCCAAGGAGATCTGTCACTGGAAGACTCCCCTTCCCCTCCTGCTGAGCACAATCAGGGCTCCATATCTGTAGGTTCTGCATCTCCGGATGCAACCAACCAGTCACATCACAGCTGACTGAATCCCCAGATGCGAGATTCGCAGATGCATTACCTGCGCGTGCAAAGGGCAAAGCAGGAGGTTGCTGCCATCGTTCAGTCACCCGGCCGCATCCTACTCTTTATGACCCCGTGGACCGCTGCATGCCAGGCCTTCCTGTCTCTTTTATCTCCCGGAATCTGCCCAAGTTCACATTCATTGTATCGGTGATGCCATCCAGCCATCTCATCCTCTCATTCCCTCTTCTCCTTCTGCCCTCAATCTTTCCCAGCATCAGGGACTTTTCCAGTGAGTTGTCTGTTCACATCAGATGACCACAATGCCAGAGCTTCAGCTTCAGCATCAGTCCTTCCAGCAAATATTCAGGATTGTTTTCCTTAAGATTGGTTTGATATCCTTGCTGTCCAAGGNCTTCTGCCCTCAATCTTTCCCAGCATCAGGGACTTTTCCAGTGAGTTGTCTGTTCACATCAGATGACCACAATGCCAGAGCTTCAGCTTCAGCATCAGTCCTTCCAGCAAATATTCAGGATTGTTTTCCTTAAGATTGGTTTGATATCCTTGCTGTCCAAGGGACTTTCAGGAGTCTTCTACAGTTTGAAGGCATCAACTCTTTGGCATTCTGCCTTCTCTACGGCCCAGCTCTCACAACCATACATGACCACCAGGAAGACCACAGCCTTGACTATACAGACCTTTGTCAGCGGAGTAATGTCTCTGTTTTTCAACACATTGTCTATGTTTGCCATTGCTTTCCTGCCAAGAAGCCATTGTCTTCTGATTTCATGGCTGCAGTCACCACCTGCAGAGATTTTGGAGCCTAAGAAGAGGAAATCTTTCATCTTTTCCCCTTCTGTTTGCCACGCAGTACTGGGGCCAGATGCCATGATCTTAGTTTTTTTTTTTTTTTTTTTTTTTTAGTATTTAGTCTTAAGCTGCCTCTTTCACTCTCCTCCTTCACCCTCATCAAGAGGCTACACCATTTTATATAAGGGTCTAGCAAGACTGAGGGCTTCCCGGGTAGCTCAGCTGGTAAAGAATCCACCTACAATGCAGGAGACCTGGATTTGTTTCCTGGGTCAGGAAGATCCCCTGAGGAAGGGGTAGGCTACCTTCTCCAATGTTCTTGGGCTTCCTTGGTGGCTCAGATGGTAAAGAATCTGCCTGCAACACGGGAGACCTGGATTCAACCGCTGGGTGGGGGGCTACAGTCCATAGGGTCACAGGGCTGGACATGACTGAAGTGACTTAGAAGCAGTGTGACTGCAGATTTGGGTATCTGCAGGGCCCTTGGGCTCCCCTGGTAGCTCAGTGGGTAAAGAACCTGCCTGCAGTGCAGGAGACTTGGGCTCAATCCCTGAGACTGGAGGATCTCCTGGAGAAGGAAATGACTACCCACTCCAGTATTCTTGCCTGGAAAATCCCGTAGATAGAGGAGCCTGGTGGGCTGCAGTCCATGGGGTTGCAGAGAGGCGGGCACGACTGAACAGCTAGCACAGGGCCCTTGAAACCCACGCCCTGAGGAGACCACTGTATTCAGTCAGACTCTTATGAGCCGCAAGTGTTCACTCTCAGGATTCTCCAGTGGTCATCACTGCGACCAGACAGTCAGGCTCTAACTATCTGTGTGATCATGAGCAAATCATTCTCCCTCCAGAGTGCCTCGGTCTCCCTAGACAGACACCATAGCAAGATGCTTTCTATAGAAAGAGGCAGACGTGGCCTCTGGGCAACTTCTTTTTTTTTTTTTTTTTTTGTCTTTTAAACTTTTTATTTTGTACTGGGGTGTGCTTGCTAAGTCGCTTCAGTTGTGTCTGACTCTTTGTGACCCTATGGACTGTAGCCATTCAGTCTCCTCTGTCCAAGGGATTCTCCAGGCAAGAATACTGGAGTGGGTTGCAATCCCTCCTCCAGGGGATCTTCCTGACGCAGGGGTCAACCCCATGTCTCTTACATCTCCTGCATTGGCAGGCGAGTTCTTTACCACTTTTGTCACCTGAGAAGCCCCTATATTGGGTCTATAGCCGATTAACAATGTTGTGGTAGTTCCAAGTGGACAGCAGAGGGACTCAGCCATACACACACATGTATCCATTCTCTTCTTCAAACTCCCCTCCCGCCTAGGCTGGCTGGGCAACTTCTTCTACTCTCCAGAATCTTATTTTCTCTTCTGCAAAAAGGGGGAAATGATCCACTTTCATAACTATCTTATTAGAGTTTCAAAAGATGGTGTGAATGAAAAGGCCAGCTGTATCTATCCTTAGGAAGAAAGCAATCAGTAGGCTTCAGCTAACTTTAAAAAATGTGTGTGTGTCTTCCCTTGAACCCCTTGATTTCCTGGGGGTAGAGATCAGGACCCCTGTGATAGAAGAGATTAGCTAATCAGGTCTTCAGGGAAGAAGCCCTGAAACTCAGCAGGTGGGATTGGGGCTCTGGGACAAGGAAGGTCCATGTCTGGCGCTGGCAGGGTAGGACCAGGCTTCCCGCAGATGCTCCAAAAAGGCATCTTTACTGAGTTAAGAAATTCGATCTGAAGCAGATGCTCCGAGCTGGCAATGCGTGCTGTCTCTCCTATTACCAGGACCGAGAATTATAACACGGCTTCCTCCTGAGTCCCTTGCAGTGGGAGGTTGTGTGGGGGGTGGGGAGGAATGCTTGCTATGCCCCCAACTCCCATCTGTGTCAGGAATTAACAGGGCCCTGTGAGTAAAGGCTGATGCAGGCTAACGAGTAACTGTTATTCACATCGCAGCTCTGCCTGGGGGGGAGGGGGCTGGGCTGCTGGAGTGAGGGGAGCTGAGGTGGCAGATATGAGGTGGCCCAGACCTAACAAAGGCTCTGGGGCCCCTTCTGCTTCGTGGCTGGAAGGCCAGGTTGACCTGGGCTGCATTTAACATCCAGGAAGCAGACCTGGGCTCTTTCCTGGAACTGGCCTGTGGGCCAGGGCCTAGGTCAGGAGAGGGGAGGTGTGAGGCAGCCCCCTTACGCACACCTTCCCCACCTCCCCACCTTGCACAACCCCACAGGAAGTGCCACGGGCAGAGGAGTTGGCACAAGTCGGGCAACTGCCTGCCCCCCATCCTCTGCACCCTCACCCCTTATGCCATATCCTGAGACTGCCTGGGAGATTAGCCTCAGTTTGGCCTGACTGTCTGGGCTCCCTGCCTTTCTTAGAGCCAGAGGAGTCTGGTACTCAATCCAGGGAGGAACTAAATTGGGAGTGAGAAGTCCAAGGTTGTAGAGTCTGTTCCCATCTGTGTGGACACTCCAGGCTTGCTCCTTGGGCTTCACTGCCCTCTATAGTGGGGAGGGCTTGTCCTCCCATGGACTGGCCACCCACCGTAGACACACTGCCCATAGGGGAGACGCCACCCACAGTGGATGGACCACCCATGGGGGAGACGCCACCCACTGTGGACACACCACCCATGGGATACACACCGCAGGCCCCACAGAAGAGGCCTGAGGCTCTGACCAAAGAGCTTCCCACTTCCTGCCTCCACCCGTTGCATCCTCGGCCGCTGTCCTCTCCACGAATGGCCAAGGTCCTGGCCGGTAGCCAGAGCTGTCTGGACAGGAGGAAACCAGGATGTGAGGAATGGCGGCGGCAGGAGGGACGCAAACACTGAGTCCTCAAGGGCAGAAATTCCACCGGAAAGCAAACAATGCGCAGGGGACGGAGTCACCTTCCAGGGGCAAGGGGGCAAGGAAAGGGCCTGGGCTTTCCTGCCCCCAATCAGGCAAACAACTCTGGGGAAAACCCGATGTTAATTGTCTTCCAGGTGCGGGCACTGGAGTAGAAGGCCAGAGGTCTGGGTACTGCTTTGGAGCAACTGGGAGAAATGGTCCCTGTTCCTTTTTCTGGCTTTAGGCAGATGAGCTCCCGGGGTGGGGATACAGGGTCTTCTGCCAAGGTCAGGAGGATCCCAGGAGACCCAAAGGAGCTTCTGGTAGAGAACCCCGCCTATACAGGGACAGCCATAGCCCCCAAATGGCCAGGTGGCTGCTGGAAATCAAGTAGCACAATTCTAGATTCTAAGGCAGGATTTGCAGAAGCTGAAACCTGCAGGAGCTTCACTGGGGATGGACGAGGTCATAGCCAGGTCAGGGTGGAGGCCAGCCCTGAGTCCCCCAACTGTTAGGGGAAGTATGCTAATTGAAACCACCCACCCTGGCCAAACACCAAAGTAACCATCTGTGTGAATGATTTTACAACAGGAGGTCCTGGTGAGGAACATGGAATTAACCAGCCACTATCAACCGGAAGAGATCGGGAAAGGTCAAAAGGAGATGCCATGGGTCCTTCACCTCCCAGAATCCTCTTCAGTGGAATCCATCTTGGTTGAGTGATACATGTGCCACCAGAAAGAACCCTGAGTCAGAATGGTTGGCCAGAGACAGCCTGGAAACTAATCCCATCACCATAAAACCTGAGACTGAGCCACATGGCAGACAAGTTCTCCTGGGTTCCGTGACCATGCTGCTCTCCACGTGGGTGCCCCTTCCCAGTGAAGTTTCTTGCTTTGTCAACACGTGTGTCTCCTTGGACAATTCATTTCCGAGTGTTAGACAAGAGCCCCCCTCTGGCCCTGGAAGGAGTCCCCCTTCCTGAAACCTCAACTGTATGTGATACTAGAGGGGCAAGTTCCTTCCTATTTCAGGATCCGGACCTGACTTGTATTTAGAAAGAGCAAGAATGTGGCAAATCCCAGAGCTAGAGAAGAAGCCTTCATCTGGAAAAGACAGAAAGGAGCAACCCAACAGGACTGCAGGGCCCCTAGCATCCCAGAGTCCCATGTGGGCAAGCCTGGATGAAGGATGGATACTGAGCCTTTGAAGACTCATGCCCAGCAGCCTGGGTTTGTGATTGCCTTGTTAGTGTGTTGAGGCAGCTTCTGATCTGCAAATTAATTCCTTTCTAAAGCATTGGGGTCTGTGTGCCTTCTTGTTAGGGTTTTAGGAGATGCTCTCTTCCCCAAACTGCAGGCTAAGGTATGCTGAGTGGTTGCTGTCTGCCAGGCTCTGGTTTTTGTTTTGGTCATACCATGAAGCATGTGGGTTCCTGGTTCCCCCACCAGGGATCAAGCCTACGCCTTCTGCATTGGAAGCTGACCGTCTTAACCCCTGGACCACCAGGGAAGTCCCACACCAGGCTCTGTCTGACCCTCATCACCTTAGTTCATTCTCCTACAGCTCAGAGTCGGGGAATGACGCTGTCTGCATCCTACAGACGAAGAAGCTGGCACAAAGATGAGTTGGATTTCTTGCTTGAGGTCACTCAGCTAAAGAGAGGACATGGCTCCAGAGCCCTCGACTCTTAACTAGACTCCATCCTATTTTTCAGTGCCTCACATGTCCCCCTAGCTGTCCCCCTGCACGCCTGTCCCCCAAACCTACCAGCCCAGAATGGGACCAGGCCCTTCCCTCACTGCGCTTCACACAGCAACCTTCCCATTGCCCTTAACTCTTTTTTATTTTTCGGGGGGGGGGTGGTTATTTGTATTCAAAATTTTATTGGAGTCCAGTTGCCTTACAGTTATGTTAGTTTCTGCTGTAGAGCAAAGTGAATCAGCCATACATATACATATATCCCTTCTTTTTTGGATTTCCTTCCCATTTAGGTCACCACAAAGCATTGAGTAAACTTCCCTGTGCTATACAGTAGGGTCTCATTATCTCTTTTATACACAGTGTATCTCTTTTATACACAGTATCAACAGTGTATATATGTCAATCCCAATTCATCACCCTTGACTCTTTCCTTTAGAACTCTTCCGATCCTGGTCTCGTCCCCTCTTTCCCCTCAGATCTGCTACCAAGCAAGGAACTGAGTCCCACTCAGCTCTTAAGGATTCACCATTTTAAACCCTTCTGAGTCACACTTGCTTTGGAATTATGACATTCTGTGTCTTGATCCAGCAGTTCTCACTCCCTACTTCACCTTAGGTCCAGCCAGGAGCTTCTGAAAAGCCCTGAGATCCAGATTCAACCCTACTATTGGAATCTTGGACCGGAATCCTCGAATAATGGACTTTGTTTTGTTTTTCCAGCTATTTGGATGCTTCTGAAACGGAGACTGTGACCTCTAAACCTGCTGAGCCAGTGACCTGAAATGTTAGGCCCCTGATGCCCTGGGGTGGCTTTCGGAGGCAGAGACTCCTTTTACCGCACTTGATTGAGTCTACCCGACAGCTGGTCAGTGTTCCCCAAGGCCTGGAGGCTGGGTCACCTGGCGACAGGGAGCCGCAGCCCCTGTCGGTGGGCTGGGGAGGAGGCCAGGTGTGCTGAACTTTGACCCAGTTGCTCCTCGAGCAGTTTGAGCTGGTTTCCTGCTCCCTGGAACTTCCAGTTCGACTGAGCTGGGTGGAGAAGTGAGAGAGCAGAGGAGAAGCTAGTTCAGGGCCGGAGGAGCCAGAAGGTGCTTCGAGTGTGAAGAGCGGAGGCCGCTATCGTAATCGTCCTCTGCTGGCGTTCTTGGAGAGCTGCTTTCGTCGCGTTTTCTGCTCGCGGGGAGAACATAGAAGTGCTGGAGCTGGAGATATGGCTTAGCCCTGGAGGGACTCAGGGCCCTCTTCTAGAGAAAAGCGGGCATTTCTGAAGATAAGGGGTTCTGAAGAGGGTTGGGCCAAATTCCTCTTGAGTGACACAGGAAAGCAGGCAGGCAGCCAAGGCCTGGGGCAGGTGAGGAGAAGTCCAGCCGAGGGGTGCAGGGGAGTGTGACAGCCTCGAGAGGCAGAGTCATTTGGGCAGAAGGACCCCAAACAGAAGGCCGGGAGATTTGCTCAAGCATGCACACATGTGTGTGTGTGTGTGCCCACCCGCCCAGACCTGCTCTCTTAGTCAGTCCCTATGCTGGGAGCTTCTGCCCCTAGCCTCCGGGGAGCTGATGAGGCCTCCGTTATTCACAGCCCAGACTGACAGCCGCCTCCCTGGGGCCCATTCCCTCTTCCCCAGGATGCAGCCTGGCCTGCCAGCTCACCACTCTGCGAGGCTGGCCCCAGACCCAGACAGCCTTGGGCATGCCAGGGTCGGCAAGAGCCTTGGGGGCCCTGCAGGCAGAGACCTCGCCCTCCTCCTGAGTCCTCGGCTCCACGGGCCAGCTCTGTCTCAGGACCAGGCAGTCTGGGGAAGCAGAGGAGCCGTTGTCTTGTTTCAGGGTCTAGCTCTTTCAGAGGGGACACCAGGAAATTAGGCAGCATCCCTTCTCATCCTGAGCTCCCATTTTTAAAAAAAAAAAAATTTTTTTCTGACGTCTTCACTGTGGCACACTGGCTTCTCTTCCAGAGCATGAGCTTAGTTGCCCCTGAGGCATGTGGGATCTTAGTTCCTCAACCAGGAATCACACCTGCATTTCCTGCATTGGAAGGGGGATTCTTAACCACTGGACCACTAGGGAAGTTCCTCTGAGTTCCTGCTTTAGAAACCATTCTGTTCTGGGTGTGTCAATGTCTGGATATAAAGCCAAACCAACAGAGCGGGGCTCCGAGGGGTTTTCTCCTCCAGTCTTCCCTCCTTCCAGAAATGGCAAGCCAGACTCATCTTCCCTGTGCTGGTAGCTTACTCAGGGAAATGGGGGTGGAGGTGGGAGCTAGATGGAAAGCCCCTGACTCGGGAACTCCCTGTTACCACTTCCAAGAATCCCAAGGGGCTGGTAGGTGAGGCGAAGGGTCGTGTTGTGTCTAGCACCGGGGGTGGGGGAGGGGGTGGGGGCTGGTTTCCGGGCTGAATCAGGTGGTGAGCTGTGCAGCAGGTGGACGGCCCAGGGCTGTCCCTCGGGGCCTGGGGTGGAGGTTCCCTGCCCTCTGACAGGGCTTTCCTGTCCGGCAGACCGTTAGTTCTGCTGTGTCTGGACACGCGTGTGTTTGTGTATGTTGGGGGGATGGAGGAGCCAGGCCTCAGCCAGAGCCCTCCCCCACCCCCAGCCTCCCTGACACTCTCAGCAAGCCCAGCTCAAGGATGGGGAAGAGGACCCAGAGTGGTGGGAGTGGGAGAGGGGCCGGGATCTGAACCGGCCACATCTGTCCGCTTTCCCTCTAGACCAATGATTTCCATTTTTCCCACCCATTTCTTGCCTCTGGAATGTTCCACCTCCCCTGCTTTTCTTATGAAAGCCAGCTATCCACAAAGACTCCCAAGATGCCTCACCTTCTGCTTCTTCCCCAAAGTCTTCCCAGCCTCCTCCAGGCCACCCTGGGCTATCTCTCCTTTGAACTGGCTCTCTCATAGGACCCACACAACCACACACTCAGCACTGGAGTACTCACATGTGTTTGCTTTGTTTTCCCTACAGGTTTGTATATCGTTTAGAGGTAGGGACTGTTTGGGTGTAAACTTTCTGCCTGTGTCCTGTGATACTGCCGCACATGGGTGGGACTTGGGCCGGACAACCAAGTACCTTAAAGTTAACATCGCCTTCTGAGAATTCAATTAGGAAGAAACTCAGTTTAGGAGAGGATATTAGCCCTCTGTAGAAATTACCTAGGAGACTGTCTGTCTGTGAATATCCCAAATCCAATTAAGGAGACCTGGGTGAAACCTCAGAGGAGCAGATAAGGTTGTGATTGCATTTAAACGAGGTAACTGCATTGTCTTCTGCCCGAAGGAAGATGCCAAGACAAGGGGAAAGTTCCTTCTCATCATAAAGGCAGATCCGAGGAGACCCAGCTTGGTGGCAGGTCTCCAGGCATTGCAAGAGAATTGGTGTCGCATCCCACAAACTGCTTCCCTGGTGGCTCAGACAGGAAAGAATCTGCCTGCAGTGCAGGAGACCTGGGTTTGATCCCTGGGTCGGGAAGATCCCCTGGAGAAGGGAATGGCAGCCCACTCCAGTGTTGCTGCCTGGAAAACCCCATAGACAGAGAAGCCTGGCGGGCTACAGTCCATGGGGTTGCAAAGAGTCAGACACAACTGAGTGACTAACACTTTCACTTTTCACTTTCCCACAACTTCAGTGGCCAGGACCCAGGACCGGTGTGTCCAGAGGTGGCGAGNGCCCACTCCAGTGTTGCTGCCTGGAAAACCCCATAGACAGAGAAGCCTGGCGGGCTACAGTCCATGGGGTTGCAAAGAGTCAGACACAACTGAGTGACTAACACTTTCACTTTTCACTTTCCCACAACTTCAGTGGCCAGGACCCAGGACCGGTGTGTCCAGAGGTGGCGAGGATGCCCCAGATTGTCATCTAGCCATTAAGGTCATCGGCACCCCGACTTTCTTCTGCTTCCATGCTAAAGCCACATTCTGAGGCTCCCAGGAGAGATGAGTCCATGTGCCTGGGCGTGTCCAAGCCAGCATTTGGGGTCTGTAAGCTATTCTTTGTGTGTCCACTTCATGTTGAAAGTGGAAGTGTTAGCTCCTCAGTCATGCCCGACTCTTTGTGACCCCATGGACTGTAGCCTGTCAGGCTCTTCTGTCCATGGGACTCTCCAGTCTTAAATACTGGGGTGGCTTGCCATTTCCTTTTCCAGGGGATCTTCCTGACCCAGGGATGGAACCCAGGTCTCCTGCATTGCAGGCACCTGAGATTGGCTGGTCCAGGGTGCACACGTGTAGCCAAGAAGCAGGTGCTGGGCTGTGATGAAGCACCGTGTTAAAGCCACTGTGTCTGGGTGACAGGTCAGCCTTCTCCCTGGTCATGCCTTCCCTGGACATTTTTTTTTTTAACTAATTTATTTGGCTGCACCAGGTCATAGCTGTGGCATGCAGAATCTCTAGTTTCGGCATGTGGGGTCTAGTTCCCCATTCAGGGATTGAGCCCTGGGCCCCCTGCACTGGAAATGCAGAGTCTTAGCCACTGGGCCTCCAGGGAAATTCCATTCCCAGACATGTTTGCGCTTGCTATTTGCACTGGTTACTTAGAGGCAGAGCCCAATAAATACGCACTGCGTGATGGCCTGAGCGATGGGTGCAAGGGGTATTTTGTCTCTAAAAGGATCGAGAGAAGACCCGTGGTCCCAAGGGGTGGGTGACAGAAGGAGGGACTGGGTGGCCTTGGATCAAACATCTCTACATGCCAGGCACTGTCTGAGTGCGCTTACATCCTTCATCTTTTTCTATTTTTAAAAATTGTTTATTAATCTATTATATTGGAGCATAGCTGTTTAACAATGCTGTGCCAGTCTCAAGTGTACAGCGAAGTGACTCAGGTATACATGTGTCTCTTCTTTTTCAAATGCTTTTCCCATTTAGGTTATTACAGACTATTCAGCAGCATTCCCTGTACTATACAGTAGGTCCTTGTTGGTCGTCTATTTTTATTTATTGCTTCTTGTACGTTCTTCATCTTGCCTATTCATCCAAGAGCCCTCGTGCTGTTTACCACGCCCATTTTACAGATGAGGGACGGTGGTTCAGAGAGGTGAAGGGCCCTCTGCAGAGGTCACCTGCTTACCCAGCGGTGGAGCTGGGGTTAAATGGGGATCTCCTTGCCTTGACTCCCACTCTTTTAGGAGAGGGAGGAAGAAGCCAGGGGGGAAGGCACATGTGACTGTGTGTTAGGAGAGGGGCCTCGGGGAGGGAGAGGCAGACGGCCGACGACGTCGGGGCACTCCTGGAGGGCTCTGCTGCTCGCCCACATCCAGCGTCTGCCCTCGGGGCGGGGGACAGACTTGGCTGCTGTGACCCTGTGCTAAGGATTAAGTGGTAGGAAATGAGCTTCAGGGAAATTCCAGGCTTGATTCTCTAATGAGGCAAAAGTTGGCATGGTGCCCTTCCCAGGAACACCCTGACAGCAAGTCCCCCACACCCCTGTGCTTTGCTAGAGAGCAGGCGTACACCTCACCTAAGCACACCAGCACAGATGCCCGGCGGGCCCGACCACAGGCACAAACCCACACGCGGGGCATGGTACTCACCACTTCTTAACATCTGGGCCCAGAGTCTCCCTGACAAACCCCAACCCAGCTCCGTCTCCCCGATGGACCACTTCCAGCTGGCGCTCAGACACCCCAGCCTCCTTCCCTTCCTCCCCCAGGCCCTCCCCCAGGCCTCGGATGGAGGAGACCCATGGCGCAGGGTCTCCCTGAGAGCGGACGCACGTGTTCTCAAGTCTCAGCAGCCTTGCCCCTGCTGCCTGGTGTTCTCCGGTCTCTATTCTCTCCTCCTGGGATCACACAGGAGCCAGCGGCTGGCCTGGGGCCAGCTCCCAGCACTTTCCCCGGGGGCGATGATGCTCACAATGCCTTCCCGGGAACCACCCCCAGTCCACCTCTCCTGGGAGATGTTTTACTTTCTGTCTCCCTTTCCACTAACTTTCCACATGACATCATCGCACCCCTGCAAGAGATACCTTTGCCCCAGAGTACAGCATCTTCTTAGCTGTAAAAGGCTTTTTCTGGAAGAGAACCACGGAGACACAGGAGCTGAGAAGGAAACTGGGGAGCATGGTTCCCCCTGCCTGAGCCCTGCAGGGCTGGCCTGGAAAGGAGACAGTGCCTGGAGCCCTCATGCCTAGGGTTGCATAGGCCCTTCCCTAGGTTCTAGCTCAGCTCCCACAGATAAGTGACCTGGGGAGCTCCAGCTGCCCTGGGCTTGGGCCTAGGAGCCTCCCACGTGGTCTGTGGGGTGTTGGTGGTGGGGGCCAGCTGCAGGAACAGTACAGCCCTGGGCCAGGTCCGCAGGTCCCAGGCAGGGAGAGCCAGAACCAGTCTCCCCCATGGGCCGCCCTCTGCTCCCATGTCTCCCTGGTTCTTCTGCCAGGAAAGGTCTATCTGCTGACAAGAAGCTGTACTTTGGGTGGGAATGAAGTCGTGCAGGAAGTTGGTGGAAACGGAGAGAAAGAGAAAAAGCCTCGCCCAGGAAAGATGGACTGGGGTGTTTTGCAGTTACATGGGAAAAAAGAGAAATGAGTTGTTCTTTCCTTTCCCTTTCCTGATAACAAAGATGACAAAGAGAACAGTGAGCAGGCCTGAGTCTTCCTAGTTGTCTGTTTGTTTGTTTGTTTGTTACTTTGGACTTCCCTAGTGGTTCAGATAGAAAAGAATCTGCCTGCAATGCAGGAGACCCAGGTTCAATTCCTGAGTCAGGAAGAGCCCCTGGAGAAGGAAATGGCAACCCACTCCAGTATCCTTGCTGGGAGAATCCCATGAACAGAGCAACCCGGCAGTCCATACTTCAGCTGCTCCTAACTCAGCACGTCTATAACTAAGTTTGCTTTCTGCCCCCTAACTCTGCAGGAGCTACACTGCGCACCTATTTTCCTTGGACTCTATGCCTAATGTATCCTGTGTCTGGTGTTCACCCTTACAACACCCTTCCCCTTGTAGTCACATATCAGAAAGAAGGCCACAGAGCCATGGAACTGCCGGACTCAACCACTGGGTCACTGACATTGGCCTGTGACTGTTTTCGACAAGATCCAAACACCTTTGGTCCTCTTCACTGACCCCCAACTGCGAGCCCTCATCTTATATAAGCCCCTAGACTCCTCCCCTAAAGGACTTCCCTGGAGCTCAAATGTGTAAAGAATCTGCCTGCAATGCAGGAGACCAGGGTTTGATCGCTGGGTCCCCTGGGGAAGGAAATGACAAGCCACTCCAGTGTTCTTGCCTGGAGAATCACGTGGACAGAGGAGCCTGTCAGGCTACAGTCTGTGGAGCTGCAGAGTTGGGCACGACTGAGCGATTAACACACACACACACACACAGACTCCTCGTGAAACGTGGGCACGGTTCTTGAGGCACAAGAGCCTTCTGGGTTCCCCTCTCTGCTGGCTGAGAGTTAAAACCACCTTTCTATTTCCGCCAAAGCCTGTCTCCATATTTTTCATTTGGCTTTGGTGGGCACAGAAAGCCAAAATTTTGGCCAGCAATAGATGTGGCTCCCAGGAAGGCGTCGTGTGCCTCACCGCGCCAGGGAGGGGTAGAGAGTTGGCCCCAAGCCAGCTGTGGCTGGCATTGACCTCTGCCCAGCTCCTCGCCCAGCTCCCGGTGACCCCATTTACATAATGTGACCTCACCATCCCCATCTTTAAGTCAAGGGTGATAATAAAATGCGCCTGCTGGACTTTATTCATGCAGGTAAATGCCGAGCGGATGCAGAGAGAACTGCCTCTTGGAGTAAATGTCCACACATCACCTGCATTCCTGTGTGGATTCATTCATTCATTGAGAGTCTACTGCATCTCACACAGTATTCTACAGGCACGGGATGTGTTAGTGCACAAAACAGGCAAATTGCCCGTCCTGGGGCTTGCATTGTACCTGGGGTAGAAACTGGGGAAGGAGACAAAACAATAAACCATAAGCAGGATAAATAATCCTATGAAACAGTGTGTTGGGAGGTCAAAGTGCTATGAAACAAAGAAAGTACAGAGGAGTGAGACTACCATCTTTTTCCCCCAGAATTTGAATCATTTCACTGTTACTGACACTCCCTCCTAAGGAAAAGGGATACATTCTTTTTGCCTCCAGGCCTGCCCCAGCAACATTTCCAGGTCCTCCCCTTGTTCAATCCAACCGTGTGAGTGATAGAGATGAGGTTTTAGCACAGATTCACTCACTTGCTCTTTTCACTCATGAGTATTTACAGAACACCTGATTATGCAATGTTCGGTGTGAATCAGAAGTTCTTGACCTGAAGGGTTTTGCAGGTGAGGATGCGTGTGAATAATCAAGGTGAGAAAGTGGTCAGGGCGGCCAGAGATCAGGGGGAAGCGGGCACTGGAGGCAAGAAGCAAGTGGTCTGAATGCAGCCACCCTGCACATGGACCTCCAGCCTCCACGCTGGGTTTTAGGGCCTGTTCACTGTCTCCTGGCTTTGGCTTTTTTCTTCCAATGAGCCTGTCCGTAACGTAGGGTTCAAGGCAGAGAAAATAGATGCTGTTCTTTCTGAAGGGGAAGAGACATTTTCTTAGTTGACCCAGAAGCAAAAGCAAGACCCCGAAGCCCTACTCCCCAGACCTCAGTGATGAAGAGAGATGCTGTGACCATCTGTCCAGCTGTGTGCCTGGCCTGTGACATGGCCCCACTTCCCCACCCTGCAGAGTCTGTGGCCTGGCCACTTGCAGACAGGCCCACGGCCATGAGCAGAGGCCACAGGCCTGCTGTCTGCAGGCCCAGTGCAGAGGAGAGACCCAGGTTTGAAGGAGGAGGCTCAGCCGCATGGCTGGGGACCGAGGCCGCGTGTTTCTGACCACAGGCACAGACGCTCCGCCTTGGGGCTTTGGAGCTAGAACAAGCCGTTCTCCCAACACTCAGCGCTCACATGGACCCACAGGCTCTCCAGCGCCCGGCCCCCTCAGCTGCTGAGTCACCCTCCCCAGGGTTCACAGAGGCGCCAGTCCAGAGCCAGGCTGAGTCATTAGACGATGAATTGCAGGATTCTTATTCAGGCTGTCACCGCAGCAGTGGTGGGCCCTCATCCCCACCTCCTGCTTCCCCACTGGGCCACTTAGAGCATTCTCTTATCACTTATCATAAGAGACAAGTTGGAGAGGGAGTGCTCTGGCAACGAGCACAAGGCGGTCTTGGGGTGCACGGGGCATTGCCGAGCTTCCCTTTCTGTGTCTAGATTCTGGACCTGTTTGGGGATGGATCCTGGCCTGTTAGCTCAGGGAAGAACCTGGGATCTCGTTTCGTTCAGCTCTCTCATCGATGAACGAGGAAACAGACATGGGCTTAGCATTCAGAGCTGCTCGAAAGGGCAGCTTTGGGGTCAGAAACAAAATCTGCTTCTAATGAGCAAACCTCCCAGGTCTGGGGTTCCGCGTCTCTAACACAGTGTTGGTGGCGGCCACTTCCATTTTGGCGGTCGATGGATGTGAAGCCTAGGGAGGGAACATTCGGTAACTGCTGTCTGACCCCTGCATTTGATGGGGGAGGACAGAGGCTGAGTGAATTAGAAGGAAAGACCGGAGTTCTTCCTTCCTCCTGCTCAGGACTCAGAGAGGAGGGTCAGGGACTCCTGGAGGGACTTTGGAGAGCAGGTCAGAGGGGGTAGGTTTGGCCAGTAGGAGGATACCTCCCAGCCTGGCAAGGGACACCGTGGTACCACAGACGCAGCAGGTCAGATGGAGCCTGCAAACCAGAAAACAAGCAGAGACCAGTGATGGGCATGCAAGCCTGACCTGCGCCCTCGCTCACCTCCTTTACACACAACTTCGAGGGTCCTGTTGGGCTAGATCACCTGCTGGCTCCCTCCCACGAGATGTGAGCCTGGAAGATGCAGACCTCTGCCCAGAGGGCCCGTGGGTCCCACAGAGGCAGGAGTGGCCTGGGACGAATCTCAGATGATGACAGGGCCGATCACCCTGCGCCTGAAGTGTCTCCAAGGACTCTGGGTAGCATCTTCGCAGTTACAGCAAGCAGGTCCACACTATCTGATTCCCTTCCCTACCTGGGTGTTGATCGTTGCCCACACACATGAACCATCTGAGAAAAGGTTCACATTTTTCAAAGGAATTTATTAAGAAATGGAGGATGGGGGGCAGATATAAAGTACACAAAGAAAGGAAAGAGTTTACAACAGCTTCTTCAGGTCAGCGGCAACTGAGGAATATCTGCTGGGCCAACACCAAAGGTACGGAGGCCCCAACTCCACTTTCCATCCCATTTCTCTTGGCTGCTAACCCAACCAGCTCGAAACTTCCTCTGAAGAGAAGTCAGATTGCCTTCCAAAACCTCCCCAAACTACTTCCCGATTGCCTTTACGGCCCTTCTCTACCCGGTCCAACTCCTCACCTAGGCCTTGGGTGAGGTCAGCCAGACCCTGCTGAGCCTTCTCCGCTCTCCCAGTCACTCCCATCTATTTCTGTTCCCATCTGGATTCATTTAATTGAACTACACTCATGAACCAGTTGGGCTGGCTTGATCTGCTGCCTTTGGTCAAGTCACCTATTTTTCTAAGCCTACATCTGAACTTGACCTTTCTCTTCTTGGGAGCAACTTCTTGAGCAGTGTCTCTCGCAGCTCCCTGGCCCCAGTTAGTGCAAGGCTACCCTCTCCCCCAGACAGAACTCTGCCCCTCCGTCCAACCTCCCCACTTAACTTCCAGGTGGCTCTAGTTCTCAGCTAACCCGCCTGGGTGGTGGTTTAGTCGCTAAGTTGTGTCTCGACTCTTGAGGCCTCACGGACTGTAGCCCACCAGGCTCCTCTGTCCATGGGATTCCCTGGGCAAGAATACTGGAGTAGGTTGCCGTTGCCTTCTCCAGGGGAATCTTCCTGACCCAAGAAGTAAACTCTTCACCGCTGAGCCACCAGGGAAGCTCGGGAGAGATGAACAAAATACCTTGATATTGGCACGCACTTACCACATCCTGCCCAGCTCAGGTCACCAATCTCATCAACTTCCTTGGAAGATTTCTGACTTCTCTCTTGGACATCAGCCCCACTGGAATANTCTTCACCGCTGAGCCACCAGGGAAGCTCGGGAGAGATGAACAAAATACCTTGATATTGGCACGCACTTACCACATCCTGCCCAGCTCAGGTCACCAATCTCATCAACTTCCTTGGAAGATTTCTGACTTCTCTCTTGGACATCAGCCCCACTGGAATATTATCTCTGTAGATTATTCTATGAATGGCCCTATAGATATAGTAATAATAAGACCAAGGCAAAAGGAGAGCGACTCCCTCCCAAATTGTTATCTTCTCTTACAAAAAAAACAAAAACACAAAAAACTGGGCTACTCTTGCCATTTCTTCTACATGTTAGAATACAGGTTAGTATAGCCCGATTCTCAGCTGGCTTTTAGGAGCAGAACTGAGCCTTAGCAAGATGGCCAGCGGTCCCTCTGCACCTACGGTCACTGTAGAGTCTTAGCAAATGGCTTCTTCAAATAAACGCTGGAAAGCAGAACTGAAGGGTCGCCTCCAACAGAGAAGCAGGTAAAGCTCTTCCCAGACATTCTCGAGCCTCTCCCTCACAATACATGCACACCACATCCCCTTTCAGGCTTGACAGAAAAGCATTAATTCAGTACTATGAATACAAGTCGGTTAAAATTTTTCCTAACCAAGACCTCCAGTATGAGTTTTAGGGTGTACAAAATTCTTCTCCATGCCTCTCTGCCAGTCCTCACGATAACCCTGTGAGGTGGGCACAGTGGATATTCTGATGGGTATTTTACTGATGTAGAAACAGGTCCACGGAGGTTAGGGAGCTCGACCAATATCACACAGCTGTTTAGTTGGAAGAAGGTAAAAGTGAAAGTTGCTCAATCGTGTCGACTCTGCGACTCCATAGACTATACAGGCCATGGAATTCTCCAGGCCAGAATCCTGGGGTAGGTAGCCTTTCCCTTCTCCAGGGGATCTTCCCAACCCAGGGACTGAACCCAGGTCTCCCACATTGCAGGCGGGTTCTTCACCAGCTGAGCCACCAGGGAAGCCAGCACTCAACCCAGATCTCCGCTGCCTCACTCATTTCGAGGCACAAAAATACGAACGAGGTTCTCTACGCCTCTTTTCTCTGCCTCTTTCTCTTTTCTCTTGTACACAATCTGGGAAGTCCCAAACAGGAAAAGGAGTGATGGATCAAGCTAACTGTTACTGTCCACTGCGGGGCGTGATGGGGGGATGTCATATCTTTCATGATGTTCCTGATTTCTTAACATCTATAGTTGAAGCAAGAACTCTTTGTCCCGGTGCTGGGTGGTGCTTTCGGCGCCAGGATGTGTTAGGATTCCCAGGTCACAGTTGAGAGGCTGGGGATTTTCCTTTCAAAATGATGGCTCAGTGCTATACTTCCCACCCATTTCACGTTTCCCCAGGGCCGTGTGCCTTCCCACCTCGACCAAGCCCTCCACCTGTCAATCATCCCAAGTCTGACTTCCTGGGACTCTCATAGTGTCCCCTGCAACTGCTTCATCTTTAGAACATCTGTGGGAGTCTCTTCCTGTATCCAGGTGGCATTTCCCCTCTGAAGGTCTCTATTCCCACCTCCTGGCTGGAGCCATTCCACCAGCCTGGCTCTCTGCACACAGTTCCCATGCAGCTCTGCAAAACTGTTGTTCTAACCTGAAGGTATTTATACCTTAGAGGCCAGAACGCCCCAGGACACATAAGCAGGACACCCCGATTTCATCTCTTTTGTGACTCAGAGCTGAGTCACGCTCCTGGAGGCTTAGGATAGGCTGAGTCCACAGTGCCCCCTACTGGAGATTTCCCACAAGCCAAGGTTTTGGACACCTTGGTGGGTCCCATTGTTTGCTGCTGCTGCTGCCAAGTCGCTTCAGTCATGTCCGACTCTGTGCGACCCCATAGACAGCAGCCCACCAGGCTCCCCCGTCCCTGGGGTTCTCCAGGCAAGAACACTGGAGTGGGTTGCCATTTCCTTCTCCAATGCATGAAAGTAAAAAGTGAAAGTGAAGTCGCTCAGTCGTGTCCAACTCTTAGCGACCCCATGGACTGCAGCCTACCAGACTCCTCTATCCATGGATTTCTCAGGCAAGAGTCCTGGAGTGGGGTGCCATTTACTAGACACCAATTCACTCCACAGATGTTCACTGAGCACCTACTAGGAGCCGTCACTGTGCTGACTCTGTAGAGAGCGCTGCAAAGCAGACAGACACAGTCTCCCCACTCGCGCAAGTCATCCTATACCACCTGGTTCCGCAGAACCACAGCTCGGCTTCCAGTTGGCCTGAATGAGCTGGTGAACTCAGGAAGACCGCCTCTTGCCTCTGGACACTCCACCATGACAGACCATCCATGGGGACTGCCTGACCACTGCAAACCTTCCCAGGGCACATTCCATGGTCAGCCACCAAACAGGCCCCTGGTCTGCTGGCCTTTCCTCCCTGCTGGGTCCAGACCCACCGGGATTTCCCCCCTTGCTCCTGCTCTACCCCTACTCCCACCAGAACAGTCTCATCTATTCTGACATTTAATGCAAATCCAGGAGTTATTCTTGAATATCATTTATAGAGGTGTATTTTTCTGCAGTAAACAGTGAAGCATATATGTTATTTCATGGACAATAGTAACTGAAGTAGAAATCTGCGTATATGAATAACAGCATGAAATAACTCAAAAAGAACCCAACCTCCCCTGCCACTATTTACACATTTTGAACCTGTTTACACTCAGTAAACTATTCAGACATGCTTTTACCTTGTTGCTATAATGATGTGATCAGAAATCCAAGTTTTTTTTTTTACTTATGATTGCATCACAGAACATCACACTCGTCTAAATAGTTCTCATAGTTGTCATACATGAAGGCAGTAACTCACTGTCCTGCTAGACCACAATCAACTTGGCTATTCCTTCCAAAGCTGAGCTGTTTTCCTGTCAATGACTACAATACGTGGTCACAAATACCTATCTGCAAATCCTTTTTCTTTTTCAATTATTTTCCCAGAACGTATTCTCCAATGTGAAGTAACTTCATCTTACAATCATTTCTTTAGCTCCTGTCAAGTCCTGCCAAACCGATCTCCAGGAAGCAGCATTTATCATGCCAAGGAGCCTATTTCCCCATGATATAGCTTCAAAAATATTCTTTTGATGAATGCAAATGGTTGATTTTCTTTTTCATTTTATGTGTCCTGGCCTGTGTGGATTCCCTTCTGGGGGCCCAGCTTATTTGGTCCTTTGACCAAGTAGATCTCTTTAAGTCACTGTATACCCTGGACACTCAGCTCTCATATCGACACTCCGTCATTTCCTCCCCTCATCGAGTTTTCCTTTAATCTTCATTATTATTTGCTGTGCACACATCTCAAATTTTTATATAATTGAATCCATCCACTCGACTAACCCTTCATTTCATGAAACAAATCAATGACCTCCCTGGAAAAAGATTTTCTTTTCCCTCCACCTAATGTCCTGTACTTTCCATCTGGACTTGTCCAAAATCTCTCTGGTTCCCATGACCACTCACAGCCCATGATTCTCACATTAAGATTCCCTTTGGTCGTCTCTCAGCAGCCCCTGGCTAACCATGGCCACCTCAGTTCCACCCCTGCCACAGCCCATGCAAAGGGCCTGTGCTTACGGCTCACTTCTGACACGACCCCTCCGTGCAATTTCCACCCCTGCGCCCATGTCAGCCCCACTACTGACTTCTCAGGTCTTCCAACTACTTTGGCCCCTGAGTTCCACACCTGGCCTCTAGGAGTAGGTGTGCTCCCCACCCATAATAGCAATACAGACAAATGCCTTTAACACCTTAGTTCAGCCAGAATTTCTCAAAAGGAATTGTTCTGGGAAACTGAGAAGGGGCTAAAAATAAACACCAGGAAGTATTAAGACATCAAAACAGAAGAGACTTTATATTCTACAGAGGTCCGACCTCAGGCTGGCTTGGAGGTGAGAGGTGAGGGAAGTTGGAGGGTTAGCCCCAGGTAAGCCCTGTGTTTTAGACTCCAGCCCTACCAGGCTCCGTTTTCTAACAACACATTCTCTCCACGGGCTTTAAGATAAACATGCATTGCCCTGGGGTAGTGTCTGTACTTGGTCCCCCATGAAGCCCACCCGGTTCTTCACTGGGGGATGCAACTATCGGAGGAGGAGCCTCAATTTCCTGGCTGTGGCTGAAGGCAATAAATGACCTCAGCCCTTCCATCTCTGCGGTAAGAGGCCACTGACTGCTGGGTTCAAAATCTCAGACCCCTGCTGACCTGGCCTGTCCCCTTCCAGCTGAGGAAGAATGAGTTCTCAGCTCTCTTCCGCAAAGTGCATAAGCGACATACCCTGAAGCCTTCCTGGCTCCGAGGACCATCTCCACCCACCTCCCCAAGCCTCTCCCCGGGCCACCCCGTCAGGAATGGTTTTGAAGAACGAAAATCAGAACTAGTTTACGTATCTTGGAAACCTAGACTCTACAGTAGCGTTTGTGTCAGTCACCACGCCCCTGCACCCCAATTCAAAAGCAAGAGGCGTTAATGCCCAGCACCTCTCCAACCCCTCCTCCTCTGCTTCTGAGAATTATGGTCACGCCAACTCTGCTTGGTCCCTATCCCTGCACCTGATGAGGGGTTTGGCACCTCACATTGTGAAAAGCTGTCAACCCCTGCCCTTGGAGAAAATGCCCTTGGCCGCCACATCTCCTGGGTGGCCCTGCCTGCCTCCCTCCCCCCCCCCCAGTCCCTCCCCAGTCCCAGCCCTTTAACTGTCAAGAGGGCGGACCCGAAAGACGTGGATGGTCCCGTTACTGAGGGACACGACCAGGTACCTGCCATCCACCATGGTGGTCACCCGGGGCTTTTCCAGGCCGTGATAGGCCGTCAGGAAGTCGCCAAGCAGCGAGCCCCTTGGATCAAGGATCACCACCTTGTTGACCTCGCGAAGGGTCAGAAAGATGTAGCCCTTCTTATCCACGGACACAGAGCCCGGCTGGCAGCCATGCAGACCGGGCCCCCGGTACTCCCCAACCACCTGACCCAGCCCATCACAGACCACCAAACTATTCTGCTGCCAATCGGACCCTACAAAATGGCCCTGGGGGCTGGTGGTCAGGAACACCAGCGCCCGCAGGCCCCGGTTGGCCTTGCCCCCGGGGATGAACCGTGTGGCCAAGCTGCCTTCCATGTTGTACACCTCCACATGTCCAGACACACTGACCGCCACCCGGTCTCCGCTCGGCATGGCAGCCACAGCGTGGCTGGCCTGGCAGAGGCTCAGCGCCCGGCGCCACTGCACCTCGCCACTGTGGTTGATGAGATAGAGCCGTGCGGCCGCTGAGAAGGCCACGGCGTCCTGCAGGGCGGCCACACTGCATGGGGAGCAGCCCTCAGGCACGGGTACCGCACCCCTGTAGTCGCCGTTGAGAGAGAAGCGCTTCAGGGCCCTGTTCTGCTCATCCGCCACCAGGATCTCCCGGGAGCCAAAGGGACAGAGCCCAGTGATCCGGGGGGCGCGCTTGTCCCCGGGCATCCGGGTGGGGAAGCTGCAGAAAAAGATGGGCCTGGGGAGGAGGCCAGAGCCCTCCAGGTTTGGCCCGGGGGCGGGGCTGGGCTCCCGGGAGACGGACTTGAGCCTGCCCTTGAACTTCCTCTTCTTGTTGGATCTGCCGCCGCCCCGAGCCTGGGTTCCTCCATCTTCCTGGGGTGTCTGGGCTCTGCCCTCTTTCGGGGTCTTGGCTCCATCTTCCTGGGGAGTCTCAGCTCTCTCCGCCTTGAGGGGCTGGGCTTCGTCCTCTTGGGGTGTCTCCGCTCTGTCCTGATTTGGGGTCTGAACTCCATCCTCGCTCTGGGGCTGGGTTGCATCACCTCCCTGGCTTCGGGCTCCATCCTTCCTGCTGTCCTTCTGCGGCTGCTGCTCCTCAAAGGAGAGCCTCAGCAGGTGGCAGTTCTTGTCCAGGAGCCCGGGATGCAGTTCCAGCTGGGGCAGCCGGCAGGGAGCGGGCCCAGGCACCCAGGGACAGTCCTGCAGCTGCTGGAGCCGCTGGGCGATCGCCCCCTCCAGCGAGAGGATCTCGGCCTCGCGCCCCAGGCTAAGCACCCGACGGGCAAAGGCGGCCGCCTCCCTGGCCACTTGCTCCCGGCCCTCCAGCTCCCCCAGGCGCTCCCGAGCAGCCTCCTCAGCAGCCTCCACGTGGGCCCGCAGCTGCCCGAGCACCTCCTGCTTCTGGGCCAGGAGGGCCCTGAGGACCCGCTCGGCCGCCTCCTCTACCTGTGTGACCACCTTGGCTGCCTGCTCCCGCAGCCGGGCCAAGGCTTCCTTTTCAGCCAGCCGGGTGGCCTCCAGCTCGGCCAAATTGTTGTCCACGCCGGCCAGCAGCTCCTCGAGGCCGGGCCTCCGGGCACGCACAGCCTCAGCCAGGGGCAGGCAGGGGTGGTCCAGGTGGGGGTCCAGGCGACACTCTCGGCACAGCAGCTGGGAGCACGGCTGGCACAGGAAGCGCAGGGCCTCCCCCGGGTGCTGGGGACACTGGGCCGCCTGGCGCTCCCGGGCCTCCTCGTCATACCACCCGGCCCTGTAGCCCACCAGGTCCACCACCCGATGGCTGTGGGTCTGTCGGGTGCACCGGTGTCCGTCGGCACAGGCCTGGCACAGGTCGTCGGCACAGTCCAGGCAGCGGGCGGTGGCTGGCCCCCCGGCACTGGCGCCCCCCATCAGGGGGCACAGGGCACAGGCCGGCTTCCCTGCCCGCAGGTCGCCACCAGCCCGGGCCTTCACCAAATCCAGGAGTCCGTTGACAAAGAAGTTGGTCTTGAAGGCAGCCACGCCCGCGGGCGGCAAGGGCACAGACTCGCGGCACTCGGGGCATCGGAGGCAGCCGCCCTCGGCCAGCTGTGCCAAGCAGTCCTGGCAGTAGGTGTGCAGGCAGGGCAGCGTTTTGGGCACCTGCAGTTGCTCCAGGCAGATTTTACAGGCCAGGAAGTCGCTGCTCAGGGCCTCCAGGAGGGATGGTGAGGAGCCCTGGGAAACCATTCTGCAAGCAAGAGGTCAAGGGCACTTCTGAAGTGGCTGTCCTCTGCCCTCCCACCTCTGCCCCATACTCAAGCCCCACCAGGTCTGGGGTCTCACCTGAATGGCCAGGAATTTTCTTGTCGTCTCTGGAGCTAAAGAATCGCCTCCCTCCTCTGTACACACGTTCAGAAATGTCAAAGAGTGAAGGCTGCCTTCGCGCGTCAGGCCCTACATGATTGGAAGAGACCAAGAGGTCGGGCCTTGGAGAGCCCACGGGGTAATGATGGGTGCCCCTGCCCGCCCGCCCTGCCGCTGACAGGCCTTGTGGCACATGGGGTGAGAGTCCGGTGTGAACAGACCCTGCGGACCCTGCTGGGTGTGAGCTGCCGGGGCGGGGGTGGGGCAGTGAGGACACAGCAGAGGGTCCACGGGGGCAGAGTCCCCTTGACTCCTGGCAGGTGGGGCGGAACAACGGGCTTCAATTGCCGGGGCCCCAAGTCCCAGGGCCGGGTACACCTGCCTTCCGGACTGCCCTCCA
>SJYA01002914.1:67086-83719 GCA_006410615.1 Neotragus moschatus
TCGGCCCCCCCCCGCCCCCCCCGCAGCAGCATCACAGGAACTGGGGGCCCCCCAACTTCCTGCCCCGACGGCCCCCGCAATGGGCCCCGAAGAAGTCAGGGGGGCGGCTGAGGGGAAGGGGCTGCCAGGCTCTTTCCTTCCAGCTTCTCGGACTCCGGGTCCGAGCCCCGGCTCCCCCAGCCCTTTTCTTTCCGCCCGTCTTGCTGCTGGAGGCCTCCTCCTTTCCGAGGAGCCTCTGGAGGGTCGGAGTCACGTGAGGCTCCGTCTGCGAATGCCCCCAGCATCCGGCACAGTGGCCAGTGAAATACTTGATAAAGAAATTTGGGGCGTTTCCCCCAAACTTCCAGAAAGTAGGGGCTGGGTCGCGGGGCGGGGCGGGCAGCGCTGAGAGAGTGGGAAGGGGGTCTTCCCAGGGAGACCTCAGCTCTCCCGCCCCGGAGAGAGGAGCCTCCCTCTACTCCCGCCCTCTGGGTCTCTGTCCCCCTCCCCTCCCTTCCTCTTCCTCCGGCCGTCTCCCTTCCNGGGTCGCGGGGCGGGGCGGGCAGCGCTGAGAGAGTGGGAAGGGGGTCTTCCCAGGGAGACCTCAGCTCTCCCGCCCCGGAGAGAGGAGCCTCCCTCTACTCCCGCCCTCTGGGTCTCTGTCCCCCTCCCCTCCCTTCCTCTTCCTCCGGCCGTCTCCCTTCCCCCACCCCTCCAGTCCCCCTCTCCCTCTAGCCGCCCCCCAAGCCCCCTCCTTACCTAGCTTGGGCTCCAGGACCCAGAGCTGGGGGACTCCCCGCCCCACCCCTCGGAGGCCCTGATGCGGCTGTTGCCGGGCTCCTGAAAGAGAAACAAAACTGAAACTAATTGTACTTCTGCAACTTCCGTCCCAGGCCCGGGACACGGACTAGAACCGCCGCAGGCCCCGCCCTCTTCCCTCCCCAGCCTGGACCTCTTCCTCGGGGGTGGGGGAGCGGGAGCGGGGGCCTTCCCCTATCAGCGGGGCACAGTCCCCGCCCGCAGGCTCCCGGGCTTCGTGCGGGCTGGGTCAGCTTTCGCGGCTGGAATCTCCGAGGTCGGCCTGTCCGTCGGCCTGTCCCTGAGCCCGGGGATTTGCTCAGCCTGCTAAGTGTGTCTGTCGCAAGAGCAGGGCAGCTGCCTGAGGATGTATCCTCTGAGGGAAGAAATGAGAGATCTTAGGTGATTTTCGGAGACGCAGGGTAGGTAACCAGAGCCCCGGCCTTGGGCCAGGCTTCCAGGGCTTCGGCATATTTGCAAATCCAGCCCTAGGTGAGGCCCTTCTACCACAATTCTCTGCTGAGATTCGGGAGGGGGTCCTGGAGAAGCCGTCCCTTGAGCTGAGTCAGAAGAGTGCAAAGGGGTCGGGGATCACCAGGGAAGAACGCAGGGAAGGGCATTCCAGGAACTGGAAACAGCGAGGAGGGCCCAGAGGAATGAGATGCCACATACTCTGCTGGGGCTTCCAAGTAATTCAGGATGGTTTGTGGGAGAAATTACGGTGGCCAGGGGGAAGGATGGGGGAAGAGATAGGGAGATTGGGCATGGGCATGTATACACTGCCATGTTTAAAGTGGACAACCCACAAGGCCCTACTGTATAGCACAGGGAACTCAATGTTAAGTGGCAGCCTGGACTGGAGGGACGTTTAGGAGAGATTAGGTGCATGTATCTGGGCCTCCCAGGTGGAGCAGTGGTAAAGAATCCACCTGCGAGTGCTGGAGATGTAGGAGACGCAGGTTCTATCCTCCAGGGAAGATCCCCTGGAGTAGGAAATGGCAACCCACTCCAGTACTCTGGCTTGGAGAATTCCACAGACGGAGGAGCCTGGCGGGCCACAGTCACAAAGAACTGGACATGACTGAGCAAGCACGCACGGATACGTATATATTTATGGCTGAGGCCCTTTGCAGTCCACCTGAAGTTATCACAACATTGCTAATCGGCTGTACCCCAATACAAAATAAAAAAGTTAAAAAATAAAAAAGGAACGATGTGCGGGACAGGGACGTTGTCAGTAGTAGCAGGTGATGTCACCGAGGAAGCAGCGGCTGGCTCACAGAGAGTCTTATGGTCTACATGACAGAGTCTGAGATTTATCCCCAAAGCCAAAAGAAGCCATCGAAAGATATTTCCCGCAACACCTTCTGGAAATTATGAAGTACAAAGGAGTCGAAAGCATTGCAACAAACACCCCCATGTCTATCCCCCAGTTTCTGCAGTTAACACCTTGCCATAGTTGATTCATCACACAGCTACCCAGGTAGGCATCCGTTTATTCACAGGGACAGGATTTCAGGAAGAAACACAACCGGTGAGAACTCACTCTGGCATCAGCCAAGAGAACAGAGGGGAGCTTGTTTTCCAGGTGGAAAGCAGAGGGGTCTGAGCTGACACAGTGCCACTAGGGGCAGGGTGGGGGTGGAGGAGGGGAGCCTCAGGTGTGAGCAAGCTGGTGCAGGTGACAGCAGCTGGGGTCTTGTAATTGGCCCTGTGAGGGATATGACAGAAGGACAGTAGGAAGTCCTCCGGGTTTTGCAGACCTGGAGGTCAGCACAGAGGGCTCAGCGGGTGATAACCCGGGCTTGTGACTTCCGGACTTTTCCAATGAATCTGTGGTTTTGATGAAATTCGCCCAGCAGAGTCCAAAGTGAGAAGAGCAGGGCTGAGATGGCACTACGAAAACACGTTCAAGGGCAAGTGGGGGAAGGGCCTGGGGCAAGAAGAGGCTGAGGGGTACTTCCAGAGACGCAGGTGGAAATCCAAGAGAGAGAAGGTCCCACAAGCCTTGGCCGGAGGATGCTGCACCACCAGAAGAGGGAGGCAGTCATCGCGGCCAAATGCTGCAGACTGGACGGTCAGCCACGATGAGCACAGAAAAACAAACTGACCACGTGTGTCCCCAAATGTGTACACACACCTGCACATGCGTACAGGCCCCGTGTGTGCTTGTCTGTGCACAGTCAAGGAAGATTTTTCTGGATGGCTACCTAGTGGCTTAGTGGTAAAGAATCCACCTGCCAATGTAGGAGATGTGGTGGGTTTGATCCCTGGGTCTGGAAGATCCCCTGGAGAGCATGGCAACCCACTCCAGTATTTTTGCCTGGGAAACCCCATGGACAGAGGAGCCTGGTGGGCTACAGTCCATGGGGTTGCAGAAGAGTCAGACATGACTGAGAAACTAAGCAACAGCAACAGCTGCTAGATAGCATGCCATACGTATGTGCAATACACAAAGACCAACAAGATAGCTTCCCCACCCACGGGCAGTTTATATCCCCTGCTGGTCCAGTGGTTAGGACTCTGTGCTTCCGCTGCAGGGGGCACGGGTCCGATCTTTGGTTGGGGAACTAAGATATCCCTGGAGGGGGTTGCCATTTCCTTCTCCAGGGGATCTTCCCGACCCAGGGATCAAACCCACATTTCCTGCATTGGCAGGTGAGTTCTTTACCCCTAAGGCACCAAACATAACCTGATTTAATCCTCACAGTAACCTCATAAAGTAGGTAGCACTCTTGCCCCCATTTTACAGATGAGGAAACCGAGTAATAGAATAAGTCACCCAAGGTCACCCAAAATGCTGTGGCAACACAGAGGGAAAGTTTGATTTCTCCTGGAATGGCGGAGGGGGTGGTGGTGGTTGTGTAGGAATCAGGAAGGCTTCATGAAAGAAGCCGCATTGTAATGATTGCCCTTCCCTCACCCCAAACATTGAACAATTGTCTAAAGTGCCTACAGTGTGAAGCAGACCCCAGGAAATTGGTTTCTTCTGCTTGAAATCAGGCATCCAAATCAAGGGATAACTCAGCTTACAACCGAGTGCTTAAGTGTTACCATGGAGACCTGGGGAGAAGGAGGAGTTCCTGCCAGATGCTGGGGGTTCCTCAAGAAGCCTCTGCTGCTGGGTGTTCCGATAAGATGGGAGTGCGGGTGGGTGGAGGGGTGTGGCAGGAGATGGGAGCATGCAGGCAGAACAAACTTCACAATTTCTTGTTGAGAAGCCTGAAAGACCTTAAGGTAACAGGGAGCCACTATAGAATTCTTATTAGGCAAGTTCGGACTTTTTCTGCAGGCACTTGGGGGTGACATTAAAAGGAAAGGTTTTTGATCTTAATTTATGCAAATATGCATAACTTAAAATAAAAGACTCGTATCATCATTATAACAAAACAACTCTTTTTTCCCTATGTGTATTTCCTCTGGCCTCCGTCCATGTAAGTGTATTTTACACAGCTGTGTGTATATATTTATACACATTTGACGTAGTTGTATTTATAGTGAACATGTACTTTTTGTCTACTTGTCAATCTCAACACACATGCATCTCAAGGTTGGGAAATCCTCCTCAAGGATTTCGTTGACTCTTTCCCCTTTGCTTTCTCTGTTTTCCCATCTGGAACTTTCATCATTCGGTTGTGGCATCTCCCAGATGGTCTTCTAATTTTATATCGAATCTTATTTTCTTTCTTTCTTTTTTTTTTTTTTTTTTGGTACTACTTTCTGGGAGGTTTCCTCTGATTTAAACTTCCAGTTCTGTGCCTTTTTTCACATCTGCTGCCACAATGCTAATTCACGAGTTCCTGTTATCCTTTACTGCCCTGAGGATGTAAATGGCAGGATTGTTACTGTTGTTGCAGTGGTTGGTGGTGGTGGTGTGTGTGATGTGTGTGTGAGAGTTTTCTTCGCCTTGCACCGTATCTGTTACTTCCAAGTTGTGGTTTCCTTCTCTCTTTCCCTTTCTTCCTCCTTCTTTAGGTGACTGTAGTATTTATGGTTTTATAGTTTCTTTTGTTTCTTTTTAAAATTGTTTTATATTTTTAAATTAGCTTTCTGAGGTATAATTTATGTACAATGAAAATCATCAATTTAAATGTAGAGCTCAATGAGTCTTGCCAATGTATACAGTTAAATAATTAACCAACATAATTATACTATACAATAGTCCAATATAAAACTAAGGAAATTGACATTGGCACGATGCTGTGAACTTGACTACAGACCTTATGCAGATGTCACCAGTTTTTACGTGCACTCAAGTGTGTGTGCATATGTTGTACATGTGTGTGCTCAGTTGCTCAGTCATGTCCAACTCTTTATGACCTCAAGGACTGCAGCCTGCCAGGCTCCTCTGTCCATGGAATTTTCCAGGCGAGAGTACTGGATTGGGTTGCCATTTCTTACTCCAGGGGATCTTCCCGATCCAGAGATAGAGCCCCCATCTCTTGCATCTCCTGCATTAGCAGGGGAATTCTTTACCACTGCACCACCTGGGTAGCCCCTGTTACTGGGTATTAAAAAGAAAGAAAGAAGGTTAAGTCGCTCAGTTGTGTCGGACTCTTTGCGACCCCATGGACTGAAGCCCATCAGGCTCCTCCGTCCATGGGATTCTCCAGGCAAGAATACTGGAGTGGGTTGCCATTTCCTTCTCCAGGGGATCTTCCTGACCCAGGGATTGAACCCAAGTCTCCCGCATTGGAGGCAGACGCTTTAAACTCTGAGCCACCAGGGAAGAGTTTTATGCAATTTTATCACAAGTATAACCACCATGCAACCAGCACAATCATCAAGACACAGAACTGTTGCATGAACACAAAAAAACTGTTCCTTCTGTACTGCCTTCTCTTGTGTTAAAAATATTTTTATTGGGACTTCCCTGATGGTCCAGTGGTTAAGAATCCACCTTCCAATGCAGAGGGCACAAGTTCTATCCCTGGTCAGGGAACTAAGAGCCCACATTTAGTGGGGTAACTAAGCCCAGGGGCTACAACTAGTGAACCCAATTAGAGAAGCCCCTGCGTGCTGCCACAAAACCCAGATCATCCAAAATATATGTATATCAGGTGTAGCTGATACATTCTTTAAAACATTTCTATCGTATTATTTTAATTCCAGTGTTTCTATGTTTCCAAGCTCATTTCTTAGTGATTGCTCTAGGAACTACAATATACATCTTTAACTTATGAGAAACTATTTCAGATTTATAATGACTTAAATCCAATAAATATATAGCAATGTAGTTCTATTTCTTCCCCTTCTTTATTTTTGTCAAATCTACTACATCTACGTGTGTTAAAAACCCAACAATACAGCCCTATAATAATTATTTAAACAACTTCATTTTTAAAAGACAGTAAGGGAAGGAAAGAAATAGATCAGTGTTTTGATTTATCCATAAGTTTAGCATTTCCTGTATTTTTCCTTCCTGTGACTTAAATCTACCATCCAGAGTCCTTATCAATCTGAAGGACTTACTTCTGTAAAACAGGTTGGCTAGCAACGACTTCTGTTTGTATTTATCTGAGAATGTCTTTATTTTTTATTAAATTTTAAATGAGAAATTTATTTAAACAACATGTTTAACTCAAAGAGAAAACCTTTCCTTAAAAGGAGTTTATCACTAAAGACACTTTACCATACATGTAACAAGTACATACTTTAAAAAGTTACAAAATGGCCCTTGATTTTTATAATGACAAATGAAAAACATTGAAATTCTCCAAACAAGTTATGAGGGTTTTATTATTATTATTTTTGTTGAATAGCAAAAGCTAACATCCTTTTGAAATATGAAGCTGTCTCCCCTGGTTTTTACTTTCTGCCAGCTCCCCGCAGTTTTGCAGGGGAAACAGACGTGCAGGTCTCCAGAACATTGTTGTTGAGTCGCAAAGTCGGGTCCAACTCTTTGTGACCCCAAGCTTCCCTCTCCTTCACAATCTCCCCGAGTTTCCTCAGATTCATGATTCATTGAGTCAGTGATGCTATCTAACCATCTCATCTCACGGAATACTTAGCAATATTACATCCCAGACAAGTATCATTAAAAAGAACCACTACATTCTGGAAGTAGTTATGTTTCCAAAATAGTTTCAAATGAAATTATTGGATAATAGTCACTTAAAAGTAAAATTATAGAGGCAGACCTCACCTGGGGCCCTGCAACGACATGGGCTGGCTGTCTGCTTTAGGTTTGCCTGTATCCTGAACCCACCAGGCTGGAAGTATCCACTTTCTCTGAGAAGCAGGGCTGATACTTATCTCTTGCTCCAAAGGAATCCTACCTCCCGCTGTCCAAGCAAGTCAGGTCATCGTCTCCAGATGCCTGTTCACCTTCTTTATCTCAAGCTGCCAACGGAGCCCCAATTTTCCTGTTGATGTGAGTCTTGGAGTCACTCAGTCTTATAGCAACCAAAGTTGCCCTGAGTCATTCAAACTCCATCTGATCTCTGATCAACAAGAAGTCATAGCCCAGCACCAAAGACCCCGGGATCAGATGCCCAGTGACAGCAAAACCTGCCTGGCAACCCAGGTTGATAGTCAGTTCCTTTTACCTTTCACACTCCTCAACTTCAGTAATATTTTTTAAAATCTATTTTTTTTTAAATGTCCTAGCCTCACAGTGGTAAAGAAGACTGCTCCTTGATAGTCAGAACCTCGTAAAATGTCGGCAGCATCTCTGAGATGGAACTTCACTTCCACTCATAGGCACTGCAGGTGACATGTGTGAAGGGACTCTCTTGACCGTGATCCTAGACTTAGGAGAAAAGGGCAAATAATCAAGACTTTTAAAGGTCCACGCCAAGATTCCTTTAGAATATTTGCACATAAAGGGTAAAGCTTTTCATCTTAGTTTGTGCAATACCGCATACCTGAAGAGGTTGACTGGCTTAAGTGTTCACCTCTTGCTGCACCTAGGCAAACAGGCCAAAATTCAAGGAGGCACCTAAGACTATTCTGACTATTCAAACTGTTGATCCCTCCTTTCTCAAAATTTGCTCTGCTCTCGACTGCTCCTCCCCCTCCCTCTGGGACCACGCCCCTTCTCGGGGAGGGAGCGGGTTGGTTCATTCTGGTCTCTGCGAGTCAGGGCGAGCCTTAGGCTCCCCGCCCCATCCATTCTAAGCTGTCGTTCCCACAAAGGCCCACCAGGGGGCGCTCTATCCCAGCTGAAGCTGCATTCTGGAACACGGTCCACCGCCTTGCGGAGGGTACAAACCACCTCTCCTTGTTTCTTTCTGGGCTTTGCTAGTGCCTGTCAACCTGTGGGCTGCCCTTGCCAATCATCAGAGGCCCTTGCCCCCTTATTCTTATACACCCCCTTCCTGCATACTCCCTCTTATATTAGAACGTCTCTCTCAAAGATTCCTTTCTCAGGTGCAAAATCTAAACCCCCCAAATGTCATTAATCAACATATATGATATTTTAATAATTACTATGAATGCAAAAATACATCATGAACAAATTATCAAAAATTTAAGTCAAGACGAAATCAGTTTTACTGATTTTTTTCCTTTGGTCTCTGGCTTCAATCTGGCTCAGCCAGACACGGCTGGGTTTCACCCCCCACCACTTAGTCAAGGACAAGGCTTCTGTTTTTGCCTCTCCCCTGCAGAATCACCTTTCTTCTCGCCCCTGGATGCTTCTTTAGCATATTTCCTGTCTTAAAACAAAAGAAAACCAGTCCCCCGCCTGACCTCGCCTGCCCTACCACTCTCTGTCTTGTTTTCCTTTTCCTCTGGAACTGACTACAATTGGGCTTTTGTTCTCAGCGCTCCCTGGGAAGCGGCTCTGGTCAAGGTCACCAACGACCTTCACCTCGTCTGTGCTCCTCTTATTCCGCGTCTGGCAGAGGAGATCCACGCTCCTTGAACCTCTTTCCTCTTGGCATGTCGGCCTCCTGGATCCCTAGCTGTCTTCCTACTCCCTTCCCCCTGTCTTCTCTGGATTATCCTATCTTCCTGACCCTAAACATCAGAGGCACTTGCAACCATTCCCTCACACTGCCCAGGACAAAGGGAGAAGGGTCATAAATCTCAGTATTCAAAGCCTTTTAATGGCTAGCTTGATCATTCAAGAGATTCAGACAAATAGCTGTCACTCACCATTCCAAGTGTGAGAAGGTGGTAAGATCCAGGAAAAGTACCTAGTGGAAAACAAGTGGGGATTGCCCGCCCAATGGTGCCATCAATGAGAGCTGTGTGACCTCTGGCAATGTGATTTAGACCGAGAAATAGATATTGGATCTTTGTCCACAGTTCCGGGGACAGAGCTCCTAAAATCTTTGAAATTTCCTAAGTGATTAGAGCCTTGCAAGTGTCTTTTGTTAGGCTCCAGAGATGACTTTTGGACCCCACCTAAGGTTGGGGGCTGGTTGCCTGAAGAACCAACCAGGTGGTTAAAGGGTTGAAACTTTCAGTCCCACCTCCCTGACCTCCAGGGAGGGGAAAGGGGCTGGAGATCAAATCAACTGTCAATGGCAGTGATTCAATCAATGACGCCTACGTAATGGAACTTCCATGAAAACCCCAAAGGACATGGTTTGGAGAGCTTCCAAGTTGGTGAACCGGAACTCTTGCACATGCCACTGTGCCAGCCCCAAACTTCATGGGGACAGAAGCTGCTTTATTCAGGGACTTGTCCTGGGAATCTCTTCACTTGGCTGTTGATCCGTATCTTTTATTGTCCTTTGTAATAAACTGGTAATCTATTGAATAAATGTTTTCTGAGTTCCTTGAGCTACTCTAGGAAGTTAATTGAACCTAAGGAGGAAAAGGCAATGGCACCCCACTCAACTACTCTTGCCTGGAAAATCCCATGGACAGAGGAGCCTGGTGGGCTGCAGTCCATGGGGTCGTTAAGAGTCAAACACGACTGAGTGACTTCACTTTCACTTTTCACTTTCATGCATTGGAGAAGGAAATGGCAACCCACTCCAGTGTTCTTGCCTGGAGAATCCCAGGGATGGAAGAGCCTGGTGGGCTGCCGTCTATGGGGTCGCACAGAGTTGGACACGACTGAAGCGACTTAGCAGCAGCAGCAGCAGTGAGGAGGAAGTCATGGGAACCTCTGATTTATACCTAGTTGATGAGAAGTATAGATGACAACCTGGACTTGGGATTAGCATCCGAAGTGGGGGGTAGCCTTGTGAGAGTGAACATGTTACCTGCAGAATCAGACGCTGTCTCCAGGTAGACAGTGTCAGAATTGAATTGAATAGTAAGACACACTCAGTTGGTGTCAAATAATTGCTTGTTGATATGGGGAAAACTCAACACATACACATAGGAGGTTGATGAACAAAACCTTCACTCCTTAGAGAAAAGGCTTAAATTCCCTTGAGGGACTTTAAAGAAGATTTGAATAAAAGGCAAAATATACTATCCTCATGGATATGATGACTTAGCACTGCATAGATGACAATTCTCCCCCAAGTTAATCTATTAAATGTAATACTAAATTTACATGGCAGAATAAAGTCCTTGTACGGTTAAGAAAAATGTTGAAAAGGAGGACTCACTCTACTAGTTAAAAAAATATATTTTATAAAACCGAAGTTAAAAAAAAAAAAACCAATACCACACCCATACTTGTGCTGGCAACGGAACAGAAGTGAGAAGTCAGAATTAGATCTGTGTGAATGCAGCTACTTGGCATATGGAAGACATGATACCATAAATCGATAGGGGAGTCGGCTGTTGGCAGATGCCACTGGAAATACCGTTTCACCAAATGGAGCAAAAATTAAGCTGGATCCCGTGCTCACTGAATAACGGTCTCCCAAAAATGTCCATGGGCTTCCCTGCTGGCTCAGATGGTAAAGAATCTGCGTGCAATGCAGGAGACCTGGGTTTGATCCTTGGATCAGGAAGATCCCCTGGAGGAGGGCATGGCAACCCACTCCAGTATTCTTGCCTGGAGACTCCCATGGACAGAGGAGCCTGGTGGCCTGCAGTCCGTGGGGTTGCAGAGTTGGACACAAGAGCTAACACCTTCACCTTCACACTAAAGATGTGCTCCACATCCTAACTCCCAGAACCTGTGGCAATGCTCTTTCCATGGCAGATGGGATTTTGTAGAAGTGATTAAGTTGTAAAAGGGGGAGACTGTCTTGGAGACGGGAAAGGCTACCCTCTCCAGTATTCTGACCTGGAGAATTCCATGGACTGGACAGTCCATGGGGTCGCAAAGAATCAGACATGACTGAGCAACTTTCACTTCACTTCTTATCTTGGGTCCAGTCTAATCACATGATTCCTTCAAAGTAGAAAACCTTACCTGCGATCAGCGGGAGAGAAGCGTAGCATCAGTTTTTCTTTTTTTTTTTTGGAATCGAGGAAAGGGTCACAGGCCAAGGAATGCAGTTGGCCTCTAAAAATTGGAAAATGCAAGAAAATAGATTCTCCTTCAAATCTTTAGAAGAGAACAGCCCTGCTAACACCTAGGTTATAGCCCCCAAAAAACTCACTTTGGACTTTTGACTACCAGAACTGTAAAATAATAAATGTGCATGGTTTTTAAGTCACTAAATTTATGGTAATTTGTTACAAGAGCAATGGGAAGCTAATGCAGACCTCTGACTCTCCATATACAGAAGTGAACTCCCAATAGGTGCAAATCTAAATGTGAAAAATAAAATTACAAAACTAACAGAAGATTGTGCAGGAAAGTATCTTTGAGATTTTTGTTTAGGAGAAGACTTTTTGAACTGGAGCTTCAAAACACAAGCTACACATAGGAAAAAACATTTTTTTCTGTTCAACAAAGGGCACTGTAGAGACAATTAAGATACAGGTGTCCAGCTGAAAAAAGACACCTGCAATATCTCAAATTGATGGAGGATTCATAATCAATAAACTCCTGCAAATCAATTTTAAAATGGCAAGCAACCTGAAGAAAAATAGGCAAAGATTGTGAGAGCGGGAGGCCACCGATGGTGATTCCAATCCTCACCCAAGTGTGAGAACAGTTGCAAGAGAAGGGCCATGCTGTGGATTGGATCGTGCCCCCCACCCCATTCCTATTTGGACTCTGATCTAAGTTCCACTACCCCAGCATGTGACCTCATTTGGAAATAGGTCTTAGTTAAACTGAGATGAAGTTACAGTGGAATCCACTGGGCCCTCATCCAAGAGGACCCTTATACAAAGGGGAAATTTGGGTGCACATGAGGAGAATGCTATCTGAAGACGAAAGCAGAAGGGACAATGCTTCTACAAGCCTCGAAATGCCAAGATTGCCAGCCAACCATCAGAAACCAGGAGAGAGGCAGGGAACAAATTCTCCCCCAAGGCCCGCAGAAGAAACCAATTCTGCCAACACCTCGATCCTGACACCACTTCTGAACTCCAGAATTGCTACGGAATGCATTTCTGTGTGTTAGCTGCTCACTTAGTGGCGCTTTGTTAGGGCAGCCCCGGGAAACAAATACAGGGGAGTTGGCCTCTCCTTGGAGTGTGTGTGGGGGGAGCATCTTGGTCTGGTGCCTGGTGATGAGTCTGCGGGGGATTAACCAGGCTGCGGGAGGGGCTGTTCCCAAGAAGAGCATCAGGCTTCCCGGGCTCAGCCTGCTCTCCGTTTAAGAGGGGACGAAGGCACAGGAAATGCTTCGTTGCTCTGGCATCAAATACAGGCGTCCCTGACTTATTGGACCAAATCCCAGACCTGGATACTCTCAGCATCAGTCTCTGCAGTGCAGACGGCCCCATTCCAGTAAGGGAGGAAGATGAGGAGAAAACAGCTGAGTATCTATACCTTCCTCCAGCTCCTCTTCACCTCGGAAGCTCAGCCTTGGGCATGAGAGGGTCAGCAGCTGAAGAAGACTCTTGAGAGTTCCTTGGACAGCAAGATCAAACCAGTCCATCCTAAAGGAAATCAACCCAGAATGTATATTGGAAGGACTGGTGCTGAAGCTGAAGCTCCAATACTTTGGCCACCTGCTGTGAAAAGCCAACTAACTCACTGGAAAAGACCCTGATGCTGGGAAAGACTGAGGGCAGGGGAAGGGGGCGACAGAGGATGAGATGGTTGGAAGGCATTACCGACTCAACGGACATGAGTTTGAGCAAACTCTGGGAGATGGTGAAGGAGAGGGAAGCCTGGAGTGCTGCAGTCTGTGGGATTTCAGAGTCAGACACGACTGAAGGACGAACAACCGCAAGAAACAGGGTGGGAGGGAGAGTGCAGAGTCAGCAGCCTGCCGTTTCATCTTGCAAACCAGAGCTGCTGGGGTTCCTGCAGCCACAGCACAAGAACCTCATGACCACCCCCAAGATCAGGGCTGGTGAGCTCTGCTCTGAACACACACGGGGGTCTCTGAGAGGGGGGTCTGAGGCCAGGGGGGTGCTGATGGTGGGTTGTCAGCCTTTAACTTGGCCAGGAGCGACCCTTGACCAGGGCCCAGTGAGAGGGCGCTATGAGCACCCCGGCTCTCCTCCTCCTCCATCCTGGCTCCCCCCCACCACGCCCACACATCCTTCTCACCTTCAGCCTGATCGCTGCTCTGGAGTCGCCCTCACTCCCGCGACTGGGGCTGTTTTCCCCGAATTTCCCGCTCCACACACTTCTCTGGGCCCCCGATGCTCCTGACCTTAGCAAACCCCAGCCCTTGGGTCTCCACCTCAGTGCTGGCTGACCTGTCCTCCCCGCCCCCACCCCGCACTGCCTTCCTGCCCTTGGCTCTCTCCAGGAGGCCCTGAGCTAATCAGGCTGATTATCACCGAGGTCCAATTTCACTTTTCTTGGCTACCACGCGCAGTAAATTTCCTCAGCCGCCAGGCTCCCCTGCGAGCCCTGCCTCTTGTCAGGCAGCCCGACTTAGGAAGCCGCCAGCTCCCTGCCTGCCGCCTGCCTGCCGTATCATCACAGATGAATCAGGCTTGCCCAACCTGGGGGTGTAATCTAAACGCCATCGACAGTCACACCACCCTCAGCAGCAAAACACAACTGTCACGTCTTCCCGGGTCTAGTAAAATCTCTGGGGTTCTAAATGCCCAGACCCCTGCTATTAGTCTAAAGATTATACTATACTCTTTTAGAGCTGCATTTTAGAGGACGCTTTGGAAAATCTCCCTCGTCTCTACACATTTTGAGAGTGGGCTAGCGGCATTAGTCTTAGTTTATCATCAGGAGACAGTCCTTGAACTTCCAGCTTTATTTTATACTTGGCCCATTCCCAGGGTCTCTGAGTATCTGAAAGTGATCTGGAAAGATCCAGAGAAGGAGAGGGAAGAAGATGAGGATGTTTACTTATCTCGAAACCCCAGCCCCTGCTGTGATTAAAGAAGAAGCTCTTCTGATGGTTCCTTCTTTTCCAGTGAGGGCAAGTCTTGGCTGTGAGAGGGAAGGAAGTACAAGTGCCCCGCACTTGCATGGCCTGAATTGGTTCTAGGGCTTCAAACACGGTGCTTTCTGAAGGATGGGAGATACCCATGTATGACGCGATTAGAGAACAAATAAGGATTCTGGTTTGTCACGTTGACACAAGCCCAGGAGGAGGCTGAAGAAGGATGGATGGATGCGGCAGGGGATGCTTTTAAAGACTTCGTGGAGATGAGTCTTGATTCGATTAAATGTAACAAGCACCAGTAGCATCCTCTGTGCGCCTGGCCCTGCGTCAGGCGTTGTGGGAGCAGAGAGGGGAACAGAGACATGACCTCACCCTGCGGGGACAGGCGTAAGGGAAAATCATGCAGGTGATGTAAGAAGTGTGTACAGCGCTGTTAGGGAGTGCTGTGGACTGAAAACTTGTGCACTCCCTGCCCCAACCCCCAGTGTGATGGTTTTTGGAGATGGGGCCTTTGGGAGGTGGAGTGAGATGAGGTCATGAGGGCAGGGCCTTGGCTCGGTGGGAACAGAGCTCTTAGAAGAGACACCAGACAGCTTGCTTTTTTGCCCCCTCCCCCACCTCTGGTGTGGGCATGCACAGAAAAAGCGGTCATGGGAGCATATGGCGAGCAAGGGGCTTCTGCCAGCCAGGAAGAGAGCCTTCACCAGAAAGCGATCTTGTTAGCCCCTTGGTCCTGGACTTCCAGCCTCCAGAATTGTGAGAGAATCAAAATTCGTTGTTTAAGCCACACAGGGTATGGTGTTTTGTTGTAGCAGCCAGAGCTAAGACAGAAAGACATAGGTGAGAGCTATTAATTGTGAAGAGTTGTATCAAAGAAGACTTCCTGGAGGAAGTGGAACTGGAGTTTCAGGATGAGTCAGGTCCTAGAGAGGAAGATGTGGGAAGGTTTGCAAAAAGACAGCTGTCTTTGAACCAGGAGGTGGGCCCTCACAAGACGCAGGATCTGTCAGCTCCTTGATTGTGGATTCCCCAGCCTTCAAAATGGTGAAGAATAAATATCTGTTGTTTTTAAGTCACCTAGTTCCACAAATTCTGTTATAGAAGTCAGAATGGACAAAGACAGCCCAGTTTTAGGATCTGGGTAGTTTGATGGCAAATAGGAGAAAGAAGAGAAGGCGATGGCACCCCACTCCAGATCTCCTGCCTGGAAAATCCCATGGACGGAGGAGCCTGGTGGGCTGCAGTCCATGGGGTCGCTAGGAGTTGGACACGACTGAGCAACTTCACTTTCACTTTTCAATTTCGTGCACTGGAGAAGGAAATGGCAACCCACTCCAGTGTTCTTGCTTGGAGAATCCCAGGGACAGGGGAGCCTGGTGGGCTGCCATCTATGGGGTCGCACAGAGTCGGACACGACTGAAGCGATTTAGCAGCAGCAGCAGCAGCAGGAGAAAGAAGCAAGTGAAGGCTAAAGATTTCTCACGGGGGAGAAGCTGAAGGATGCCTGCAGATGCTCCAAATGTCCATGAGGGGGCAGCAGAGCTTAGCCTCTTTCTTAGGTTAAGGTCTAACTGGTACGGCCTGTGGGAGACACCTTCCAGAACAAAATGAATCTTGAGCTGCATGGCAAGAACAGTAATAAAACATCTTAAAAATGACATCCATAAGGGATGCTTTATAAAAACCTAGTTTTTATACAATAGAATGCAAAATTGTGACCAAATGGTCAAATATAAGTTTTCCCAAATGTAACTCAGGGAGTCGATGAGAAAGCTGGAAAGAGAACCCAGGACTTTATCTTTTCAGATCTATGTAAAGACTCATCCATTTCCAGAAAGAGAACTTAGCTTCCTTGCATGAGGAAGTGCATATCTGTATCATGGGAGTATGTGTGGTCCTGCCTCACATGTGGCATCCTTGGGGCTCAGCAAATGATGAAGGGGGAGGTCAGGGACTGGCATGCTTCCTGGCTTCATACTTCCCTCTTGTCATCTGGAGGCCAAACTTATCAGAATCTACATCCCAGAGGAGATGAGGAGAGAGAGACTGCAGGTGAGAAACAGAAGCTTGCACAGGGCATTGACTGGAGAAAGGTTGGGAACCATGAAAAATTTAATGAAGTTGTTTTTCTTGTTTTTATTTATTAGATAGAGATGATGATCGGTTCAGTTCATTTCAGTCCCTCAGTCGTGTCCGACTCTGCGACCCCATGAACCGCAGCACGCCAGGCCTCCCTGTCCATCACCAGCTCCCGGAGTTCACTTAAACTCATGTCCATCAAGTCGGTGATGCCATCCAACCATGTCAGCCTCTGTCATCCCCTTCTCCTGCCCCCAATCCCTCCCAGCATCAGAGTCTTTTCCAGTGAGTCAACTCTTCACATGAGGTGGCCAAAGTATTGGAGTTTCAGCTTCAGCATCAGTCCTTCCAATGAACACCCATGACTGATCTCCTTCAGAATGGACTGGTTGGATCTCCTTGCAGTCCAAGGGACTCTCAAGAGTCTTTTCCAACACACAGTTCAAAAGCATCAATTTTTCGGCACTCAGTTTTCTTCACAGTCCAACTCTCAC
>SJYA01002914.1:85566-113308 GCA_006410615.1 Neotragus moschatus
AATAAAGTCTGACACTGTTTCCCCATCTATTTCCCATGAAGTGACAGGACCAGATTCCATGATCTTCGTTTTCTGAATGTTGAGCTTTAAGCCAACTTTTTCACTCTCCTCTTTCACTTTCATCAAGAGGCTTTTAGTTCCTCTTCACTTTCTGCCATAAGAGTGGTGTCATCTGCATATCTGAGGTTATTGATATTTCTCCCGGCAATCTTGATTCCAGCTTGTGCTTCTTCCATCCCAGCGTTCTCATAAGGTACTCTGCTGCTGCTGCTGCTGCTGCTAAGTCGCTTCAGTCGTGTCTGACTCCGTGCGACCCCATAGATGGCAGCCCACCAGGCTCCCCCGTCCCTGGGATTCTCCAGGCAAGACATGATGTACTCTGTATATGAGTTAAATAAGCAGGGTGACAAGATATAGCCTTGACATACTTCTTTTCCTATTTGGAACCAGTCTGTTGTTCCATGTCCAGTTCTAACTGTTGCTTCCTGACCTGCATATAGGTTTCTCAAGAGGCGGGTCAGGTGGTCTGGCATTCCCATCTCTTGATATGCACTAACAAAAAAATCAGAACCTGCAGATAAAAATAAGAACTTGAAAATACACATAATACTGTATATTAAAAGAAAATTATCTGTGCTTAAAAACATATGTTTTTCGTAACAATGCAATGCAGTGAATCTTACACGAGCATTTTGTTTAATAGCAAATTCAGGCCAGTATTTTAAGGGATCTGGGCTCTACGCGAAAGTGATTGGGGCGTTGTCCTTGGTGCTGAAACTGAGCTGGCAGGTGGCACAAGCTTCCTGGAATGAGTGTGAGGGCTGCACCTATCGGAGCTTCCATGGTGTTTCTGTTTGAGAGTTTCCCAGCACTGTGGTCTACCTCCTCTTCCCCCTTGGTAAGTACAAGTGGAGAACAGAAAGACAGGTCGGACCATCACCTTCAGAGAGATGACCAACACCAGGTGTGGCCTTTGCTGTGAGAGTAACTGTTCCAGGCATATTTGGGTCTCTCTTGCCTTTTCTTCTAATCTGTTCTGAATTGAGATGAGCCTGAAACCCCTTCCACAGACCCAGGTTGCTTTCCTTCTACCGTTGAGGAGTCTTTGTAAGGCCCCAGAAGACAAGTAGTCCTGGACTATAAAATCTGGTTCCTTTGCTACTGGGGACTGTTCCAATCCCTTTGCATGAGTGTGCTTCCTTCTCAGTACTTCCAAAGCCTCAGGACCTCACTTTATAGCTCTTCCATAGCTACTGGCACTGGGGGTCCTCTTGGGATACACACCCTCCTCCATCCCAGACACCCTGTCTTCCCTGAGATCTGAAGGAGAGAAAGAGAAGTTAGTCTCTTGAAACTATAATTCTCCTTCCCATTCTAGGGGGTCCTTCATTCTCTCACAACTTCCATGAGTTCACCCACTTTTCTCTGGAAGGGCCTTGGTACCTCAACCACATTGCTTGTCTCACAGCCTAGAAATTTGGCATCAGGACTTAATACACATAGAAGTGAAGCAAGAAGCTAGAGGTAGGGGGATGAGGTCTTGTAAGTGTTCAGGGAGGTGAGGATAATGTCTAATTGTGCAGCTGTGAGAAAGGGAGCTCACACCCAATTCAGGAGCTGGATTTCAGGGAAGTTAGTAAATACACACGATTAAGTTCCTTCTATTGGAATGTGAGCAAAATGATGGATGCCACTTCCTGACCCAATCCATACAACTTCCCTGGTGGTACTGATTGGCTTTCCAGGTAGAGATGCATGGTGAGGAGACCCAAGGGACTAGCAAAGTCTCGAAGAAGGAACCTAGATCCCTGAATTACTGCATGGAAGAAAGCTACCTGCCAATCAGGAGCACAGTTATATAAGCAAGAAAATAAAATCTTCTATTGTGGTTGAGCCCTTATACATTTGGGGGCATATTTGTTACAGCAGATTTTAAAATATCCTAACTGCTACAGGGAAGGGTGTTGTTTAATCTGAGGAACCGATATTTAATAGAATTACTCTTGTCTTGTCCTCAGTCTCGTCCAACTCTTTGTGACCCTTTGGATTGTAGCTTGTCAGGCTCCACTGTCCATGGGATTTTTCAAGCAAGAATACTGAAGTGGGTTGCCATTTCCTCCTCCAGGACATCTTCCTGACCCAGGGATTGAACTTGTGTCTCCTGCATTGTAGGTGTATTCTTTACCTTCTGAGGCATCAGTCATCCTAAAGAAGTTCAGATCTTTAGTATTAATACTTTTGGGTCAAATAATCTTACATTTGGGATTTAATATGTTTGTAACACTCAAGAGAATTTGGCCTATTGGAATGTCCACCTTGATTTAGTTTAAAGTGTATAACTGAGTGATTGATTTAGACTTGTGATTTTACATTAAACCTTGCTGGGGTTGTAAACAGGGTTAGAACACTTAGGAGAACTTGAGGTTCATCATGCTCTTCTGTGCTGTGTGGGCACTCTGTTGTGTCTGACTCTTGGCAACCCTGTGGACTGTAGCCTGCCAGACTCCTCTGTCCATGAGGTTTTCCAGGCAAGGATATGGGAGTGGTTGCCATTTCCTTCTCCAGGGGGTCTTCATATAGGTGCATTTAATTTATTGGGTTTGTAAAATTAAGTGTGGAGAAAGCTTTAAAAAAACACATTTAATTGTATTAGATTTATGGAGCTTTTTGGGTAGTTGGAAAGCTTTTGTTTATTCATCAAAAAAGATGGAAACCTTTAAATAGGAAATGTAATGTATTAATTTTATAAATGCAACTGGAAATATTTCATGGAATTTGACTAGCCAGGAATGTGCTCAGTTGCATCAGTCTTTTCAGTCATGTCCAACTCTTTGCAACCCTATGGACTCCAGCCCGCCAGGATCCTCTGTACACAGGCTTCTCCAGGCGAGAATACTGGAGTGGGTTGCCATGCCCTTCTCCAGAGGATCTTCCTGACCAGGGATCAAACCTGGGTCTCTTGTCTCCTGCATTGCAGGCAGGTTCTTTACCCACTAAGCCACTTGGGAAGCCCAAGAATGTAAAATAAACACTAATCAAAGGCTTTCAACAAAGTGATTTTCCTTCTGCTTCTGGCCAAAATAGAGTAACAGGATTCCTGTTACTAGTCAGCTGGATAATCAGTTAAAATAGGGTAGGGAGATTATCCTGGATTATCAGGGCAGGCTCAGTATTATCGCATGAGTCCTTAAAAGCAGAGGGAAGAGCAGAAAGGAAACCAGAGAAATATGAAACATGAGGGCACACCGATGCTGGCTCTGAAGGTGGAGAGGACTTCCTGGCAAACTCGCTCCTGCCTGTAACCTGAATCAGTTTGGAAGCGGTTCCTCCACGGAGCCCCTAGGAACAAACATGGCCTGGCTGACTCCTTAATTTCAGCCTGATGAGTGTCTATGCTGAGAACTCAGCAGAACCACCCCTGTGCCCAGACTTATGATCCACAAAACTATTGGATAATCATAGGGTGTTGTTTGAACTAAATGTGTGGTACTTTGTCAGGGTAGCGATAGAAAACCAATAGAGTCAGATCTTGTCTTTTGTTGCAGGGTATCTGAATTTCCTTGTACAAGCGACCTTGGGTGGGTTTTTGAATGTACCTGTGGGGTAAATCCCTAAACATTGGGATTGCCCTGTGAAGGAGCGTAAGTGATGTTGTGTTACTTCTTTCTGTAGAATGGTACCAGCTACACTCCCTCTATCCTCTGTGGCTATGCCTGTTTCCCACACCCAATGTGCTAGCTAGCTTTTTGATTCTTGGCAACCGTTATATATTGAAATGTCCCTTCATGCCTCAAAAAAGGATGTATTGAAATTCTAGCCCCCAGTACCTCAGAATGTGACCTTCTTTGGAGACAGGTCTTACAGAAGTAATGATGTTAAAATGAGGTCCTTAGGATAAACCCCATCGACTTAAAAAAAGATATTCACAACCTAAAAATTGAGAGTTATGTTTTATTTGGTGGGAATTTTTAGGACTTCAAGTCTGGGAGGCAGCATCTCCAGTAACCCTGAGAGAACTGCTCTGAGGAGACGAGAGGAGGAGCCAGGTTGTTACAGAAGTTTTGCGACAAAGGGCAGCTAGTCTGAACATCAAAAGATTATTGATAATTAAAGAAAACCAGATATCCCAAGTTAAGGAATTTAGCACTTTTCTATGTATGGGAATGGCTTCCCTGATAGCTCAGTTGGTAAGGAATCTGCCTGCAATGAGGAGACTCAGGTTCAGTTCCTAGATTGGGAAGATCCCCTGGAGCAGGGAAAGGCTACCCCCTCCAGTATTCTGGCCTGGAGAAATCCATGGACTGCATAGTCCATGGGGTTGCAAAGAGTCGGACACAACTGAGCGAATTTCACTATGTATGGGAAGGGGTTTTCAGGTAGTTCAGTGGTAAAGAATCCATCTGTCAATATGCTGGAGACACAGGAGACACAGGTTGGATCCCTCGGTCAGGAAGCTCCCTTGGAGAAGGAAACAGCAACCCACTCCAGTATTCTCACTGAAGAATCCCATGGAGAGAGAGGTCTGGCGGGCTACAGTCCGTGGGATCACAAAGAGACAGACAGGACTGAGCCACAGAGCATGTACGGGAATACGCAAGAGTCTGGGCTCACTAAAATCATTCCTTTCATGTGCATCTCAGCCACTGGGACTGGTATCCTGTGTTTTTCACATCCTATGCTTCCTTTCTCAGGGTTTACTGTAGGGGCGGGGAGGGCTGCAGTCTGATGGCTGCTGGATAGCAGGTACTCCTCTCTTTCCTGAGGACTTAGGAGCTCACAACTGAGAGCTGCTATCTCTGATGAGTGTGACGTCCTTGTGTACTGATACGGCAGGAAATACTCCATTTCTCGGTTCAGTTTTTCCAGCTTCATGGACTGTAGCACACACCAGGCTTCCCTGCCCATCACCAACTCCTGGAGCATGCTCAAACTCATGTCCATCGCGTTGGTGATGCCATCCAACCATCTTATCCTCTGTGTCACCCTTCTCCTCCTGCCTTCAATCTTTCCCAGCATCAGGGTCTTTTCTAATAAGTCGACTCTTGTCATCAGGTGGCCAAAGTATTGGAGCTTCAGCTTCAGCATCAGTCCTTCCAATGAATATTCAGAACTGATTTCCTTTAGGATTGACAATGATCTCCTCGCAGTCCAAGGGACTCTCAAGAGTCTTCTCCAACACCACAGTTCAAAAGCATCAATTCTTCAGCACTCAGCTTTCTTTATGGTCCAACTCTCACATCCATACATGGCTACTGGAAAAACCATAGCTTTGACTAGATGAACCCTTGTCAGCAAAGTAATGTCTTTGCTTTTTAATATGCTGTCTAGGCTGGTCATAACTTTTCTTCCAAGGAGCAAACGTCTTTTAATTTCGTGGCTGCAGTCACCATCTGCAGTGATTTTGGAGCCCAAGAAAATAAAGTCTGTCACTGTTTCCATTGTTTCCCCATCTATTTGCCTTGAAGTGATGGGACTGGATGCCAAGATCTTCATTTTTTGAATGTTGACTTTTAAGCCAGCTTCTTCACTCTCCTCTTTCACTCTCATCAAGAAGTTCTTTAGTTCCTCTTTGATCTCTGCCATAAGAGTGGTGTCATCTGCACATCTGTCTGAGGTTATTAATATTTCTCCCAGCGGTCTTGATTCCAGCTTGTGCTCCATCCACTTCTCACCATACCCCAAATGCCTGGTGTCCTTCTCAAAAGGGGAAATTTGGACACGCACATGGAGAAGGACCAGAAGATGGAGACAGAGGGCAGAGAAATGTGGCTGCGAGCCAAAGAACACCAGAAGGGAGAGTGTTAGCTGCTCAGCTGTGTCTCACTCTTTGCAACCCCAAGGACTGTAGCCCACCAGGCTCAGGCTTCTCTGTCCATGGGATTCTCCAGGCAAGGATCCTGGAGTGGACTGCCGTTTCTTCCTCCAGGATATCTTCCCGATCCAGATATTGCACGCAGATTCTTTACTGTCTGAGCCACAAGGGAAGCCCTATGATCGCTGGCAAATCACCAAAAGCCGGGGGAGAGGCCTGGAACAGATCTTTCTCTGCTGCCTTTTGGAGGGAGCACGGCCCTGCTGACACCTTGGCTTTGGACTTCTGGCCTCTGTAACTGCGAGGCAATAAATTTCTGTTGTTTTAAGTCATCTGTTTGTGATACTTTGTTGCTACTGCCCTAGGAACCTGGTAGAGCCAGGAAATGGATTAAAGAGAGGACTGCTGTGTAGTTTGATTTTTTTTTTTTTTTCCCCTCTTCGATTGCTGGTATGGGAGCTAAGATCCCACATGCTGGAAGGGTGGTGGGTGGGCAACTAAGCCAGCTTTCCACCATTACTGAATCTGCACACCTCAACTAGAGAGCCCACAAACCACAACGTAGATTCCCAGTGATGAAACTAAGAACCGATGCAGTCAATAAATAAATAAAGACCACATTAAAGGAGTACAGGCCTTCCCACATGCTAAACCTTATCAGCAACCCCACCCTAATCAGTGCTATTAAGTATTAGTTGCTAAGTCTTGTCCGACTCTTTGCGACCTCATGGACTATATATAGCCCACCAGGCTCACACTCAGGGGACCCAGGTTTGATCCCTGGGTCGGGAAGATCCCCTGGAGAAGGGCATGGCAACCCACTCCAGTATTCTTGCCTGGAGAATCTCAGGGACAGAGGAGCCTGGGGGCTGCAGCCCCTGGGGTCGCAAAGAGTCACAGTGACAGAGCAAACTGGCATCTTGATCTCTATAAAGCTTCTCACCAAATCCCTCCAGATTGGGGCATGGTTTCCAAGGGCAGAAGCGCACTTGCCCCCTGTTTGCCTGGCAAAGCAATAAAGCTGTTCTCTTTTAATTTACCCAAAATCTGTCTCTGAGTTTCAACTCGGCCCGAGGGCAAAGAGGCTGAGTTTTTGGTATCATCCCCACTGACCCACCTCCTTGCTTCCCGTTTGAGCCTCCACCCCGAACAGCCCTCTACATCGCAGCTAGAGCGATTGCTTCAAAACACATCTGGCAAGTGGCTTCTGGGGTGCAAACTCCTCGGGGCCTCTGTTACAGGTTGCATGGTGTCCTCCCTCCCCAGACTCAGACAATGAAGTCCTAACCCCTAGTACCACAGATGCTGACATTAGGAAATAGGGTCATTGCAGATATAATTAGCTCAGATGAGGTCACACTGGAGTAGGGTGGGACCCTAATCCAAAATGACTGGTGCCCTTGTAAAAAGGGGAAGTTTGAACGCAGACATAGAAGGCCACATGAAGGTAAAGGAAGACGACAGGTGATGTGGCCACAAGCCAAGATCAACACCCAGCGACCAGAAGCCAGGGGAGAGACCCGGAACAAACCCTTCCCCGACGACCTCAGAGAGAGGTCGACCTGCTGACAGCTTGGCTTTGGACTTCTGGCCTCTGTGACTGTGAGACAATAAATCCCTGTTGTTCTAGGCCACCCAGGTTGTGGTAATTTGTTAAGGCAGTCACGGGAAGTAAACACACTGTTTCATCACCTCTTGCTGCCAGGGTGGGTCTGACGGGAGATAAGTTAGTGGAGACCGCCAGGAGAGCTCCTCAGAGGAGGAGGGCCTTATTCCATGTGGGGTGGGGGCGTGGGAGCGATAGAGGCTTGAGTCTAACTTCCCCAGACTCTCTCAGCAGGAGGACGAGAGTAGGACAGCGGTGGAAACAGGGGCCATGGGCACGTGAAAGGGCCCCAGTACATTGAGGGGTGGGCAGGGAGAGGAAAAGGGGAGGGTGGGAAGGACAGAGGGGCCTGCTGTAGGCAAAGGGCTTAGCAACCAGGCCTGAGTCCCATTCATGCCGGGTGTGGGCAAGGAGAAGGCACTTGGCAAGCTTGGACATGCCTGCCCTGGGCTGAAAGGACATTGTGTTTCTTTCATGTCCAATATAACCAGGGGTGTGCTGCAAGGGAGGGCAGCGGGAGCGGGTGTGTCTGCTGGGACAGGGCAAGGCCGGGCAGAGGCCACTAGAGGGTTTCTTAAGGCCCTTGCCTCAGCCATGCAGCCTGAGGAAGAATATGTGGCTCTGGATTCCCAGAGAAAAAACATGGGAGAATCAGATGCCACCCAAAGCTGGCCAAGGGTCTCCAGACTAGTGGGTGCCAGGCCCAGAGAGAGGGCCACAGAATCCAGGAGCAGAGAGTCTGAAGGGCTCCATTTCACAGACGGGGAGACTGAAGCCAGAGACGCAACGAGTCCCAGAGTCCAGAATGTGGTTAGAGGCTAAAGGGTGATGGGGGAAAGTGGGAAGAAAAGAAGAAGAAAGGGACAGGGAAGGGAAGAGAGGGCCAGAAAGAGGGCCTGCAGGAGCAGGAAGAGAGGGAAGGGCAGGGGGCGATGAGAGGGGCCCAGAAAGGCCTTCCTTAAGGCGTGTCATGGGGGCCCAGATGCCACCATTGTCTGGAAGCCATTGAAAATGCCAGGACTGGGAGGGAGGGTGCTGTTCTTACTACTGATGAGATATCAGCTTCTGGTGATGTTATCCTGGGAAAATCTGTGCCAAGCGACAGCAGAATTCAAATCAGTGATGAATCTGCCCTTTAGAGCAAGCCAAGCCACTGTCCTACTCTGCCCAGCCTCCCTCCCCCTCTTCCCTCTTCATTGGCCCCCTCAGCTCTCAGGTTGGCTCCCAAAGAAGTTCTTTCCTCCTGCGGGCAGGTTTGGACCAAGGAGGCCATGGTCTTCCTGATTCCGCTCAGGGGTACTTTCTCCCCATCCCCCACTCCATTTCCGCCTTAAAGGAGAGCTGTCCACAGTCTGGGGCAAGGGAATCGGAGCCCCCCACCACCAACCCCTGCTTCTGGGGCTGTGAGCTCAGGGCAGGACGAAGTCGAGGACGTGGCTGTTTGAATGCCATTGACAGGGCCCAGCGTGAGCCCCCACGTCTGCCCCAAGCTCCCTTCCCCTCACCCAGGCAATCCCAGGATGACGACCCAAGGTGGGGTAGGAGTCCTGAAGCCCACAGTTTGATTTTGACCATTGTCCCCTTCCCTCTTTCTCTGGGAGCAGACAAGGGGCAGAGGGGATCCTGGAGGGTCCAACTAGGACCCGCTATCATCTTCTGTGGAGCTGAGCCCAGTTCCACGGCCATGGAGCCCAGAAAGGCTGAATTGGAAGGAGTCTTAGAGGCCCTAATCTTTGTTCTTCAGTGGGAGAAACTGAGGCCAGAGACAACCTGAGTTGCCCCATGGCACACAGCTGCTTCCGGGCAGGATTAGAGTTAGGGTTAGGTAAGGTAAGGTTAGAGTTTGGGAAACTCTATCTTGTGTCCATTTGGCTACAGCAGTAGCAGCCTTTTGCCTGGTTCAGGGTTGTCTGACAGCTCTGTGACACCCTTGGGGCACAAGGAAGGGATCGGGTGATGCAGACACGGTCGGGACAAGAGTCGGAGAGAGCAGAGGTGTGAGGCATTTGAAGAGCCGACTCATTGGAAAAGCCCCTGATGCTGGATAAGACTGAAGGCAAAAGGAGCAGGGGGCAAGAGAGGGTGAGATGTTTAGATAACATCCCTGGTCTGAGGGGCATGAGTCTGAGCAAACTCTGGGAGATGGTGAAGGACAGGGAAGCCTGGCGTGCTGTGGTCCTTGGGGTCGCCAAGAGTCGGATGCGACTGAGCGACAACAACGAGAGAACCTGTGCATCTGGGGCAGGGGTGGAGGGGAGAGGGGAGAGGAGGGGCACACTCTCGGGGTAAGGACAGATCCGAGCACTGGCTGAGCATCTCATGTGCCTGGGGATTTGTCTGGGGGCTTCTGTCTGCTTCTCCAGCCCTGACAAGTCAGCTTTCTTATTCTTCCTTTTTGGAATGGAAACTGAGGCTCCAAGACACCAGCTCAGATGAACCCTAAAGCCCTGGCTCTTCCTCTGGACCTCGCTGGGGAAGAGACAGGAGTAGGCAAAGGGTAGGAGGCTGGGCCCCCAGGATGCAGCCTTCCCTGGGCGTGGGCAGGTCCAAGACCCCGCAGGGCTGAGGCTGTGAGAACAAGAGGGTGGGGTAGGGGTCAGTCACCATGGAGGGGGCAGGAGCCGAAGGAACAGAGGCAGCAGATGGAGTGGCACTGTCACCAGTCTCGATTTCAAAGCCTGGAGGGCAGCGCACCTGCCCTTCACACTTCAGGGAATTGGTGAAACAAACATTGGTCAAGGAACCCCAGAAATAAATGGGCCCCAAGCCCTTTGATCCTGGAGACACTGGGGAGCTGGGGCCCACCTAAGGCAGTCTGGGAAGCTTCACTGATGACTAGGAGCGCAAGACGCCCTGTTTCAGGCCAAAGGGCAGAGGGAAGGGGAGGTCCTCCCTGGCCACACAGCACATAGGCACACAGGCCATCAGATCTGTTGGGCACAGGGCCTGAAGTGGCCTGGAAGAACTAGGGGACCCTGGAGGGAAGCAGAAGGTGGAGGAGAGGGTGGGCCTGAGCTTGCAAGGAGAGGGTGCTTTTGACTCCAACCCCGGGAGTGGAGACCTCCTCCCCTCTTCTCAAGCTGGCTTTACTTCTGCTCAGGGTACCCCACCAGGTCATGGGTGCAGGACAGTGCCTAGCCCCAGGAGGGCTGAGAGTTCTCGGGTCTGAGGGGTTCGCAGGTAAGCACAGCCCCTGGGGTCATCCGAAGTGACCTTGGCCCCTCTCAAGATCAGCAGGGCAACATGCTCACTCTTCTGCCTTCTGGGGCCTCCCACTCCTCCTTCCCTCGGCCCGAAGTCCACTCCTGGATGTGACCCCAAGCTCAGCTGCCGCAGAACCCTCAGGCAGAGGGTTCTGATCTGGCCCAGGCTTGGAGCAGATGAAGGGCCCTGGGTTCCACACGTGGGCACGGGAAGGGGCCCAGATGTGGTGTCCAACCCTGCAGTGCTCTTCCGAGAAGGACCTTCCCAGACTCGCAGGCCCCCCTGCAGGGGAGGAGAGGAGACTGCTCTGGCCACACTCAGCTCTATAAGGCTTGTCCTTTATTGGCAGGAAATTCCTGCGTGGGTGTCACAAGTGGGGTAAACAATTGGAGTAAACACAAGTGGAGTAAACACGATGTCTTCGGGCTCCTGCCTGGAGGGCGAGGGAGCACAGCAGTGAGGACGGGGCAAGCCCGGTCGCTCTGAGAGGGCCATCCTCGGGCCTGACGACTTCAGACTTCAGGTTCCTCTTGGCAGCCTTGGGGCCGTGGAGGGCTCTGTTGGCTGCAGCCTCATCACCCAGATCTGAGTGAGGGGTGGCAGTCCTTGTCCCCATCACTGAGCAGTTGTCACCACTGTGGGCCTCTGAATGTGGAGCTGGGGAGGGTGGGAGAGAGGAGGTGAGACCAAAGGGGGCCCCACCCTCCCCAGGCAGCCCCAGGCAGTGGACAGGGGAGAAGCCCCTAGCTGTGGGGGGGAGGGTGCAGGGAGTTGGAAGTTCTTGAGTCACCTCTGTAGTGGGGTCCACACTCCTCAAGGAGGGCTGGAAGTTTCTGTAGACGTTTTCAAGGCCAAACGTGTCCCCCTTCAGATCCTCACCTGTAAGGAGAGGTACTGGGGTGAGAGTGAGCCTGGGGGAAGCAGAAGAGACAAACGGGACAGATTTTTTGCAGTAAAAAGGATGGGCTTGGTAGTGCCCCGGAGGTACACTAAACTCCTTTCCCACTGCCCATCCATCCTCCCCCAAGCCCAGCTCATCAGGGATGCGGAAGAGCGGTTGGGGAGGTGGCCCGGGGTGACGCAGGGACAGGAGGGGATGGGAGCTGCCTTCCGATATGCGCCATGGTCAAAAGTCAAGGCATGGTGAGTGGATCCCCAAGGAGTCACTTGGTTTAGGTGGGGTAGAAGGGCGAGACTGTCTGGGGTCAACGGGCACACTTCCTCATAGCAACAGTAGCAACAACAGACAGAAGCAACTTTGTCTGGAATCTTCTTGTGTGAGTTGGCATGAGTCCAGCACCCCCTGTCTCCGTCATGCAGATGAACTCACTCCTCAGCCTTCAGAACTGGGTTCCAGGTCCACCTGGCATCTTCCTGATCGTTCCTTTGCTCCCTCCCTCAAGATCCTCCCCCACCATTTGCCCTCCTCGCCCGCTCTCCCCAACAGTGTGGGCTGAGCTGAGCTGACTCCCCAGCACCGCCCGTAGGCCACAGGCCTCTCTGCAGACTTCAGACTGGCCAGATCTGGGATATCTTCCCCTCCGCACCTAACTGCCCCTCCCAGTATGCCCCACCTGCAGCTTCTCCCCACTGCACCCCGTCTCCATCATCCCCTCCCAGAGCCTGCAAACAATAGGTTGTGCCAGCTAGCTCACTGGCATCTGAACTATGTTGACTGCTGTTCATGCCTCCTGGTCCCCACCATCCCCCCACTCAGCCTCATCATCCCTGGCCTGCATTAGAGTGCTGTTCGCTCCCTGAACTCCCCACTTCCATGTGTCCCCCTCAAATCCTCCTGAATGAGCCACCCAAAATGCACGTCTGGTCCCCCTCCCTTCCAGCTCCTCCAGAGGGTCCTCCCCCCCACCACCATGGTCCACTGACCAGTCCTGACCTAGCTCTGTCATTCTCCCGTCCCACTGACCCACCCTTGGTTCCCTGCAGGCCACTTCATCCCCACCCCACGCCCTTTCTTAAGCAGGGCCCTTTGCCTGGAAAGCCCCTCTCCCTTCCCGCCCTGGGACAAGGCCTTACTTGGCCACGGCCCATCATCCCACTGTGTGTGTGACACGCTGGGGCTGGGCTCTGGGGTAGGATCAGGTGCTCAGCCATTGTGAGCAGCTCTGGCAGCCAGAGTGGGTGAACCCACGGGAAGCTCCGTGGAAGGACCGCGTGTGAATTGGATCTTGGAAACGGTGGGATGGAGATGTGCAGAGATTTAGCCGACCGGAAGCAGCACAGTCTCTGCAAAGCGGTGGGCCACAGACTGGAGTGCAGGGAACTTGATGGGGAGAAGCCAAGTAAAGGCTGGAGGGTCAGCAGGGCTGCCCATGTGGACTCGGGGTCAGGAGGCTGCAGACTGTCTGTTGCGGCAGACGCAGGACTGGCTGGCAGGATGTGTGTGCATGTCACCCACAACCACTGGGAGTCTAACTGGTACTTCTCCACGTGCCCCACCCCCCCATCCCCACCAGCTTGCCCCGCCTTGGCCCTTGATAAGATCTACCTTCCCAGACGCTTGTGTTCTCAAAACTGCCAGGGTAGCCTGCATCTTGCCACTCTCGAGACACGTCGTACTCTTGCCTGCTAACAGAAATGACGTGAGCAGCTGATGACGGAGAGGTAGGGGAAGGGCTCAGAGACCTCTGACCCTCAGCCTCCAGAAGAGTCTGCTCTGACCAAGCCCTGAGTCAGGGAGGGAGAGGCCTGCCCCCAGTGGTAGGGATAGAAACTGAATAGACATCCTGGGGATGTCCCCATCACCTGCCCCCCATCCCCACCCCTCAGAGGGCCTCAGTGGCCTTATCTGTGGGCTGGGGGCATCGGACTAGAGTCAGAGCAGCTTCCTTTGCCTGCCGGGCTCTGTACAGAACGCTACTCAGCCTCTTACAGCCGGGAAGAGAGCGATCATTCCCAGCGTCCTAGTGTGACGGTGCTGCTCTGCGGCAGCCAAGGTGATAAGAAGCACCCGGTAATTTCATTACACAATCCAGTTTCAGTACATAAGTCTCTGTTTCCATTTCTTTGCCAAGCGGATGTGTCTTATCAGATCTGCAGGCTGCCCTCTGCTAGACACAGAGCTGGGAGGGGCCAGCAGGAACTGCGAGGGACTCAGGGGTGGGGGGCAGGGCCTCACCCACCCCTGTTGGGCCTCAGCAGGGCCTCAGGATATTCTGACTATGGTCCCCTCTTCCCCAGGCCCAGCCCCGGAAGCTTACCTGTGCAGTTTTCTCTGGGATCGGCCGAGTAAGAAGATCAGGACCACCACCAAGACCACCAGGAGTGCCACCACGGCCCCCACAATCCCATATACCATGCTCTTGCTGGTGCTGGATTCACAGGTCTCCCCCGAGTACCAGTGTGTGTCTGAGTTCAGGCATCTGGGGACACACACAAGCTCAGGCCAGTCCTCCAGCTTCCCTCACCCACCCAATTTCTGCCCCCTCCCCCAACTCCGCCCCCTGCCCCTGAAAAAAAAGATCAATGTCAAAGCACAGGAAACCATCTCACCCACTGAGGGCAGTTGCTAGGCACCCTCACTGACTCCCCAAGTCTAAGGGGTGGTGAGTGGGTGCAGGGACCGCAGATCCACAGAGCAGAATCTGAGAGGGCCTGGCACCTCATCTCACGCACGTAACATTCACCCACGTAATCGCTAAGCACATAATCGCTGAGCAGCTGGCACTTGGATGGCCTGCCACCATGTTTTCTATTTCGTACTTTAAGACATAGCGCGCCAGCAAGGAGGTGATAATGGCACGGTGGCATGGTGGCTGGGGTCTTGTTAGGGACGTGAATGACAGATGAAGAGAGAAGTCCATAGATGCAGATTTGCGATTAATAACTGGAACTTTTTCAGAAAGGGGACTGCTGTTCTATGAGGCCTGTGTATGTAATCTGTACCTCCCGCTCCTGTGGTCTATGGGAGTGGGAGGTGGGAGATCTGGGTAGAGGAAAGAGGGACGTAGAGGCTGGGCTGGAGGTGCCTTGTGAGCTCTGTCCACCCTCGCCTGCACCCTTGGATGACCTTTGGGGAGCGTGGGACCTACTACCAGAGAGGGCAGATGCTGGCCTTAGCGGGAGCAAGCACTTACAGACAACGGGGGCCGCTTTGCTGCAGCTGGCACCTGCCATGGTGACAGTCCATTTCTGACTTTGTCCCTGGGGTGCACCTGGTCACACAGGCCAGCTTCCCATCCAGCTCGTCTATGTAGTAGAACTGGGCGAACTTCTGCGCAGTGTTCTTAGCGCATTGCTCTGGGGGCAGGTGGGAGGCGGGCAGGAAGTGTCAGCCAGATGAATCGGTCCCTAGGCTCCCCCACCCCGCAGGCTTACCATCCACTCTCCATGGAGCTGCTCACCTTGCGGATAAAAGTCGACCTTCACGGGTTTCACGACGGTGTCCTTCTCATCATAGCACAGGAGTGAGAGGTCTGCCCAGGGTGGTGAGAAAGAGCAAACCAGATATGCCTCCCACTGCCCGCTGGGAGCAGTCAGCCTCCCCTTTCCTCCTTGCTGTGGCCAAGACTAGCAGATGCAGCTGAGGCTGTGAGCTGGCTCTGAGGTGGTCACTGGGGCTGCTGACCACCTCCCCCTGGGACTGAGAGGGGCTGCCGGGAGCAGCGCAGATTATGGGGAAGGTACCCAGGCTTGACCTCTGGATTCCTCGAGGGAGGTCTCTGGAGTTCCAGAAGAGATGAGAGATGCGGGACGTGGGGGTGGGCCTGAGATCTCCCTAGGGGGCCCTACCCATCCTTTCACCACCAACATCAAGGGGGTTTCGGGGGGCTTACTTTTGCAGTCTTCAGAATCCCCGTGTAGCTGTCCGGTCTCATTCATAATCTTGGCCTTTACAAGCTTAGTGAGGTTTTCGAATAGCTCCGAGTACCGCAAAGTATAGTTGGCCTCCATGAGGACCTCGTGTTCCACCACGACGCTGCCAGGACTGGAACCAAAGGCATCAGTCAACCCTTGTTGCCCACCCTCCCAGCAAGTGAGGCCCAAGAAGCAAGAAGGGTGGTGAGACACAAATAGTCACGTGACACAGGGGCGGGACAGAATATAGACTCTTCCCTCCAGCAGTTAACAAACCTAGAGGGAGGCCACAATATAAGCCTGGGGTTACAATATACGCCAATGGGTGAAATTCATTCCTAAAAATGGAGGCTGTTGGGCAAAGACATGGAGGAATGGAACCCTTGTGCATCACTGGTGGGAAAGCAAACTGGTACAGCTACTGTGGAAAACAGTATGATGGTTCCTCAAAAAATGAAACAGAGAATGAATATGTGACCCAGTTCCACCTCTGGGTATCCACCTCAAAGAACTGAGAGCAGGGGCAGGAGGAAATATTTGTACACCCATGTTTATAGCCATGTTATTCATAACTAAACAGTGGAACCAATCAATCTAAGCACCTGTCAGCAGATGACTGGATTAACAAGATCCAATGGAATATTACATACGATGGGATATTATTCAGTCTCTAAGAGAAAGGGAATTCTGAGACCTGCTGCAACATGCATGAGCCCTGAGGACATTATGCAGAGGATGAATACGGGATGAGTATTTTTGAGGAGTAATATGAGATCCCTGGAGTAATCAAATTCAGAGCAGAGGCCGAAGGCAGCACGGTGACTGTCAAAGGTGGGCCGAGGGGGAGTTGGGAGCTACTGCTTAATGGGTGCAGAGTTTAAGTTTGGGAAGATGAAAAAGTTCTGGAGGACTTCCCTGGTGGTCCAGAGGTTAGGAGTCCACCTGCCAGTGCCAGGGACTCGGGTTCAATCCCTGGCCTGGGAAGATTCCACATGCTGTGGGGCAACTAAGCCTGAGACTACTCAAGTTCGCTTGTGCTAGAGTTCACGCTCAGCAACAGGAGAGGTCATGCAATGAGAAGCCCATGTGTCACAATGAGACAGCAGACCCTGCTTGCCTCAAACAGAGAAAGCCCCCCACAGCAATGAAGACCCCGTGCAGCCAAAAAAAAGAAAAAAGAATTAAAAAGTTCTAGAGATGGACAGTGGTGGTGGTTGTACAACAATGTGAATTTACTTAATGCTGCTAAACCATATACTTAACAGGGTGAATTCAGTGGCTAATGACAGATTTTATATTATGGGTATTTCACCACAATGAAAATGTTTTAAATTTTAAAATTGAAGACAGAAGCTAATGGATTGTATTTTGAAAATCAAATAAGTAAACTTTTAGGTATGAAGAAACATGAGGGCACTTTAGAAATGTTGGATTCCAACTAGCAATGTTGGATTCCAACCCAGAAGCTTCTTGTTAGATGGTCAGCAATGCTCTGAGCAGAGAGCTCCTGAGACAAGGTCTATCACTACCCACAGTCCTTGTGACAAAGAAGTCAGAAGCAGGACCCAGGAGGACCTAACCCAACAAAATCCTGAGTCAGAATGGAGACAGAGGCCATGGTTGAGGCTGGGTGTGGGTGGAGGATGCTGGGTTATGGAACACCATGGGTTCTTGATATGCTGATAACTGACTTGCCCCAGGCTCCCTCATCACCCTTCTGTCTGCTTGTCCCCATCCTCCTCTGGGAGCTCTGCTTCTCCTGACCATCCGTTAAATATGGATGTTTCCCATGCTTCTGCCTAGGGACAGCTTCACTTCCATGCTGTGACAATTGCCCCAGCCATCTGGTCTACTCCCCGAGCTTCCAGTGATGCCTATCTAGGGACATCAATGCCGATGTCTCTGCTATAGACCCTTACTATCATAAATTTAACAACCAGCTGCTCCGTCACTCCACATGGCTGGGCCCCAGACACTTGAGGCTTAATAAGACCCATGTCAGACTCATTATCTTCTTCTATCGTCCTGCTCCTTCTTATGTTCCTCATCTCAGCCAAGGGCAACCCACCCTCCCAGCAGAAATCTGATGTTATTCCTCCTTTCTCCAAACACCCATCAAAATCCAACGATCTGCTGGTCCTGCCTCTTAAAGACCTTTCACACTGGACTACTTTCCTTCTTCATTAACATCTCTCAGGCCCAGGCTACTATCGTCTGCCTCCTCTGTCCATCCATTCTCAACCCTGAAAACAGATTGCATGGTCTGCAGTGCAAAGCATTTACTCTGCCACACGGGCCACAACTGCCGACGCTTCACACGTAAATGAGCACGTGTCGCTTTTCCAACCTCCTCTCCCACCCCAGCCCCTTTATCTTTAAGAAGCCAAGTGTGCTTTATGTTCTTAGAATCTGCGCTCCTTTCTCTTACCTGTAGGCACATCACGGATTTCCTCTTGTAACACTCTCCCCCTCCCTTGCCTCTGGTTGGCCCATTCCTCATCCTTCAAGCCTCAGCTTAGCTGTAACTTCCTCCAGGAAGATTTCCCTCAGTCTCACTGACTCTGTGTTCAGGACCTCTCCCTCTNCCCCCCCCCAAACCAGTGCAATTCTAGAGCAGTCAAGGCCCATTTAAGGGACACAGAAGCCAACGGGGGCAGGGAGGGGGAGGAGAAGGGAGGGAACTGTCCCTCTGCCTTTCTCGGAAGGCTTCAAAATGAAAGTAAAAGCCAAGCTATCTTTTTCTTTCCTTCTTGAAAAAGAAAGGGTTTTGTGGACTTAGGTATTATAAGTTTTACCAGACTTTTTAAGTTATAAAAGTAGACTATTTTTGTTGTGACACGTCAAGAATGAGAACGCATATAAAGGCAATTTATGATCCCTAACTGAATCATAAGAATGAGTAGAGGTGGGGAGAGGTGACATTTATTGGCTGCCTATCAAATTCCTGAGTAGTCGTATCACAGTATAATTCAGTGACCGTGTATGTAATTGCCTTTGCTCCTTTCTGATAACGGAGGAAACATTTCTGCCATATTCAGCCAGACCCAGAGCAGATGCTCCACGAGGAGGTCTTGGATAAAGGACTGAATGAACACGGAAAAGTCTGCCCGATACTTTTCGTAGGTTATTTAATGTCATCTCGGGAGGAAGACGTGACTATTCCTGTTTCACAACTGAACTGAGGTTCTAAGGGTTCAATATCTGCCAAGTTCACCCAACTGGTAGGACAGAATTCAAGCACAATCTGAAGGCAGCTTTTACTTTCAGCGTAAGGAAGGGGTTTGCAAAGAGGAGAAGAACAAGGAAAAGTTTTCAAGTCTAGGGAACAGCATGTGTGGAGGCTCGGAGTACATGTTTGGATTGAAGCTGGATGTTGAGAGACCAGAGGGGGCAGAGGGAAGGCTGTCAAGGTGAGTGTCAAGCCAGCTGTGGACTGACTCAGAAATAGTGAAGAGTGTCCCGAAAAGGCTGTGGTCACAGCTGTGCGTTAGGAGCAGAACCTGGTGAGAAGGGGTGGTGAGGGCAGGGGATGACTGATGAGCCCACGGCAGCACCTTCCCTGGGGGCCCCAGGGAAGGCCAGGACTCATGTTGGTACAGTCTCTGAACAGGCTTTCTTTTGTCTTTATTCCTGAATCCACACCATTTACTCCAGTTTGCTGCCCCTCACATGTCCACTTGAGTTGCGACAAGCTTGAGTACTCCGACCACTGTCCATCTCACCCGCTTGCCCTTCCTCCTGGAATCTCTCATCTCCTTCAGCTAATAAGGCAGCACTGCCTCCTAATCACCCCTTTTCTCCTCCCTTGTGCTGTTCTTTTCCTGCTCAGTATCTAAGTGGGCAGAGTAGAAAAGACTCTGATGCTGGGAAAGATTGAAGCCAAAAGGAGAAGGGAGCAGCAGCGGATGAGATGGTTAGATACCATCACTGACTAAGTGGACATGAATTTGAGCAAACTCCAAGAGACAGTGAAGGACAGAGGACCCTTGTGTGCTGCAGTCCATGGGGTCGCAAAGCATTGGATGTGACTTAGCAACTGAACAACAACAACATCTAAGTGAAACCCTTAGGATAAAGGCTCTGCCATACCCCTCATCTGCCCAGCAGCAATCCCCTCTGTGCCCAAGGCTTTAACTCATTTCTGGGAGGGACAAGGAAAAGGCACCATAGGGAACTTCTCTGGCAGTCCAATGGCTAAGATTCTCTGCTCCCAATGCAGGGGTCCTGGGTTCAGTCCTTGGTCAGGGAACTAGATCCCACATGCCATAACTAAAGATCCCAAGTGCTGCAACTGAGACCCAGCCCAGCCAAATAAAATGAATACATAAATATAAGTATTAAAAAAAAGGAAAAAGGCCCCCTAGACAGCCCTGCCCTGGTGAAGTGCTTCAGAACCCTCCCAGCCCAAAATTCTGGTGGCCACATCTCCAAAGGATGTGGCAGAGACCTGGAGCAAAGTCCTTCCCAGACTCAACCTCCAGGGTCAGGGGTGTTCCACTAGGAAGCTGAGCCAAGGGAAAACACAGAAGATCTCCAAAGCAACAATTTACATGGCCGATAAGCCTACAAGAAGAAAATGGTCAACTTCACTAGAAAGCAAAGATTTTCAAAACAAAGCAAGATCTATTTATCTTTGCTTATCACACGACACCCCCTCTGTGATGTTAAGTGATGTAGCTGGTATTGGTTGGGGTACTGAGTATCTTATTTCTAAAGGATAATTTGAAAATGTACCTTAGGGATCATGGGCTGAGTCATACCATTTCAATGATTCCTCTTCTAGTTACTAACCCTAAAGTAAAGGACTCTGACGCAGATTTTTGTTAAAAAACATTTCTTTACAGCAATGTTTATTATATCATTATCTATTATAATGAAAAATTGGGGAAAGCCTGTCTAAGAATAGAAGAATAGGAGACTGGTTAGATGGCTAGGGTATTCCATAAAGTTGAATATTGATCAGTCATTAAAATAGAAACAGCCCATAGAATAAATCTAAATAGTTATTTGGGGAAAGACCAAAATGCTAACAATGTTTATCTGAGTGGCCGGCTTAAGGGAGATTTTCCTCCTTTGGTCTGTCTATATTTTCTAAATGTTGTACCATAAAGAGGAATTCCTGATATAATGTTTAAACACAGTAAAAGTATAAGCTATCAAAATAAAACCTTAGGTGCGCCCTGCACCTTGGAGAACCCAGGCAAAATCACTAATAATTCCCAAGCTGGGATTCCCCACACTCTTGTGGTCAAAATGCTTAACAAAAATGATCCTGATGCCACTTTTGTGTTGCTAGAAGATGTCATTTTAGTGTTACACTAGCCATCCAAGACCCCAGGTCTCCTATCAAACAACGAAAATTTGTCTGATCAAATTTCTTGCCCTGTGTGCAGTTCTTATTGCCTCTTTCTTTAAAACATAATCATTTTAGGGACTTCTCTGGTGGTCCAGCGGTTAAGAGGTCATCTTCCAATGCAGGGGCTCAGGTTCAATGCCTGGTTGCAAACTAAGACTCCCACATGCCGCGGCGCAACTAAGCCCACACACCACAGAGAAGATCCAGTTCAGCCAAAAAAAATAATAATAAACTAAATTATTTTTAAAAAGTTAATCGTTTGAGTTAGGCAGCTGGTTTGCCAGGCAAGCTTTTCACTCTGTGACATTCTTGAGGAAGAGCCCTCAAAAGCACCTTGGGACAAGTCTGAAGACCACCACCCTGATATAAGATGATCCCCTCCTACTGTCATATCTTCAAAACACATGGGAACAGTCCTGAAGGGTGGAGTGTGGAGTGGGGGGCACACCTATCAGGGCAGGTGCTACCCAGGCCCGGGATCTCATATAGTTAACCTCTCTGAGCTTCCATTTCCTCCAGAAAATGGAGATGACTGATGCCTGCCTTCACCACTCTGCTCATTCTAGAATATTCTCCAAGAGAGGCAGTGTGGCGACCACTAGGCTGTGTCCCTCAGCCCTGGGTGTACTTTCAGCCCTGCCACTCACAACCTCAGTGACTTGGGCCTATCCCCTTTTCTGTAAAGTCATCCCCACCTGACAGAGTCACCACAGAGGTGACACTGGGTAGGGGCCACCTTGGCTCTGTCCCTGCCCCGCCCCCTCACCCTGCACACACCTGCGAGGAATGAATGGGCTTCCTGGTTTCCTAGCATCAGCAGCCAGTGCCACCTGCCCCTGCCCACTGCCTCCCTGAAAAGACAGCAGTTGCTCTGATTGCTGCAGAAGCATGATTTAGGGGGTTGAATTGTGTTTTGCCAATGCAGGAAATGTGGGTTCAGTCCCCGGGTTGGGAAGATCCCCTGGAGAAGGAAATGGCAATGCACTCCAATATTCTTGCCTGGGAAATCCCATGGACAGAGGAGCCTGGTGGGCTACGGTCCATTGGGCCACAAAGAGTCGGGCACGACTTAGCCACTAAACAACACCAATGAAAGATATGTCCAAGTCCCAACACTCGCATGCTTGAGTGTGACCTTATTTGGAAATATAGTAGTTACCGATGTAATTAAGAATCTCAAAACCAGATCCTTCTAGATTTAGGTTGGGCCTTCAATCCAATGACTGGCATCCTTATGAGAGAAAGGCAAGGGGCATTCGACACGAATTCAGAGGAGAAGGCCATGAGAAGACAGAGCCTAGAGTGATGCCACACAGCCAAGGAATGCCACGAAGCACTGGAATCCAGAGGAGGCAAGGAGAAACTCTGGAGGGATCGGAGCCTGCTGGTGTCTGGTTTCAGATTTCCGGCCTCCATCACTACGAGAGAATACGCCTCTGTTGTTTGAAACCACCAATTGATGGTAATTTGTCACACCAGCCCCAAGAAACACACACACACAGACACCCCCACTTAGAACAAGTGGTAAAGTGGGCTCTGGAGCCTGACTCTGTGGGTTCCCATCCCAATTCCTCCACCTGATGGATGGAAACCTTAAACCACTTAGTTCATGTCTCCATGCCTCAGTTTCCCCACGTATAAAATGGAAAATCAGTAACAGTACTTCTTTCCAGGGTTGCTGGGAAATTTAAATAACAGATATCATTTAGAACACTGTTTAGCACATAGTAGGCCCTCAATGAACACCGGCAATTTTGACCATTAGGGTCATACTCAGGCTACGGGGTGGAGAAGAAAATGGCATCCCATTCCAGTATTCTTGCCTGGAAAATCCTATGGACAGAGGAGCCTGGCAGGCTACAGTTTGTGGGGTCACAGAGTCAGACAGGATTAAGCACCCGAGCACAGGCCATAAGGAGTTGTGACTTTCCAAAAATTGTTAGACCCAGCAGATTCAGTTGTCAGTATTCCAGTTACGTCCATAGCTATGTATGACTTTGTCAGTTCTGAAATTGTCTAAAGTGTTTGAATATCTATTACTGTTGTATAGTCATTAAGTTGTGTGTCTAGCTTTTTGAGGCCCCTCTCTAGGCTGAGCCTCACCACCAGCCTTAGGTTGTGGTTCTTGCTGCCCAATTCCCGTGTTTCCGTCTAATAAGCAAGACTATAAACTGGCTTATTCATCCTGTCTGGTTCAGAGCACCTGGCTGGGCAGAGCCAAGCCTCCTGTGTTTGCAGCAATGACTAAGTTTATTACTCTGCATAAAATGTCACTTCTTTTTAATTGCTCTAAATTTACATCACCTGCATTCCAAAGGTTAGATTACCCCTTTGGCTATTGTGAACAAATCCATTCTGGTCTTCACCACAGTTTTATACATCGAACGTTTCCGCTTCCACTTTGGCCTTTCTAGGTTCCAGAACTCCCCGGACCACTTGGGGCCCCTGAGGCAACTCTTCCAAGAGAGACACTCTGTCCCTGTTCTCCGCTGCCATTCCGACCAGCTCCCCTCCCCCACTCTTCCTAAGAACACTTTGGAACTTCGCGTCTGCAGGACGAGAAGGACTTCAGTCCTCATAGTAGGAACTCTGTGGCCCCTGCAGCAGTGGAGAACAGAGAATGTAGACTGTGTGTCTTTGTCCTCCTTCCTGAGCCCAGACTTCTAGGAAAGCTCCATCCAGAAATTCCATGCTCACCCCAAGCTCAGCAGGCCTGCCTGGAGCCCATTGTCAACCGCCAAAAAGAGTCTCTTGCTTCTTGAGTCACACAGGCTCTAGAACCATCTATCTTGGTGCCTCCACAGCCCATCCTAGAGAGGAAACACCTCGCCATTTCTAGGGGAGTTGGGTTCCCAGATAGACCCTCAAGACCTCCTGCCAGTGTTGGGGGAAGCACACTGACAGAGACCACCCACCTGACCATACACCATCGTAAGCATTTGCATGTTATTTCATGACAGGAGGTCCTGGTAAGGAACATGGAACTAACAAGCCACCACCAACAGAATTAGGGAAAGGTCAAAAGGAGACACCACAGGTCCAATCATCTCTCAGAATCCTTCTCTCTGGCACCCATCTTGGCTGAGCCACTAGGAAGGACCCTGAGTCAGAAAGGTTAGCCAAAGACAGCCTGGAAACTAATCCCATCACCAAAAAACCCGAGCCAGGGAGCCACGTGGCAGAACAGTCCTCCTGGGTTCCCTTACCCTACCGCTCTGCACCTGGACACTCCTTCCCAATGAAGTCTCTTGCTGTGTGTCTCCTCAAGCAATTCAATTCTGAATGATAAACAGGAGCCCACTCTCAGGCCCTGGAAGGGGTCTCCCTTTCTGCAAAACCAGGTTGGTTCTCAATGTGTCTGTCTTACCAGGGTGACCCACTCCGGCTCTGTCCTTGGACGTTCTCTGGTGTCTCCATCTGGTTTTAATGCTCCTGTTGCCTGAAGACGCTCTCGCACCAGCACGCCTTCCCCACCGGGCACATGCCCCTCACCTTCAGGGCATTCCTACACCTTGACTCCCCTGCACAGCCCTGCAGTGTTTTTCTACTATCTCCGGCTGGCATTCCTTGTCCCTACTGTTCACTTGTCCAAGACCTCATCAGTCTTCATGGTGGGAACTGGGGAATCCAGAGGAGGGAGCAGATGAGAAACAAAGAAAACCACAGATGCCACCCATGGTGTCTGCTCTGATGTGTGAACCCCTTCCTGAGAACCCAGAATACATGCAGGGGGGTGGAGGTATTGCAGAGGGCTGAGGGCCTCCAGTATGGGCTCAAGGGCAGCACAAAGCTAGAGTCAGATGAGTGAGGTCATGGTGACCGTCATATGATTACCGGTCACACTGTTCCCAGGTAAGTCACTCACCCTCTCTGACCCTTGCTTTCCTGTCTGCCTTCCTTTCCTTGCACAAACTTCACAATAAACGTCATACAGACTGCACGCTGTGAAATGTCTTTGTAAATAGCAGATCCTTCTTCGAGTCGGGGACAGTGGGTCGTGGGGTGTCCTCAGACCTGAGTTCCCTGGAACGGCCCTACTTGCCTGACCTCTTCACGCCTGACAGCTGTCTGCACTTATGAGGGACAGACACTTTTTGACTCCTTAGGGTGCTAATGGATCCAACCCGATGTTTCTCCTTGCAGTTATGAGCATCTTGCCAACAGGGGTCTTTGCTTGTGTGGGTGGGATCGCTAAGGCATGGCAGGAGCCACAGAGGCAACACACTTGCTGACTTCTGGATCCTTCCTCCTCAGCTTCTGGCTGGGGAGCTGGGACAGGCCCTCCTAAGGCTTACTCCCGCCTTAGCTTCCTTTTCTCTGTATATTACCTTAGAGCTAATATGTCTGTAATTAACGTATTTTCATAATGTCCCTAAATCCACCAAGTTTACACCCCCAGTCCTGCCCCCTCTCCCCTCAGGTTCTCCCAGCCAGAGCCACTACCCCCACCATGTCCTGGTAGAGAAGAAGGAGGTGCATCAAGGCATGGTGGACCGAGGTCGCCTCTAAGGACCTCAGTTCCCATGTGGGCTATCTCACAGCTGCCCTTGAAGACCTCTAGAGACACCCCCAGCTGCAGCCCCCACACTCAACCCACCGCAACCCCTCACCACATACCCTGCAGGCCCTTCAACTCAAGCAATGCCACTTTCAACTGGCTGGCACCTTGGGCTCACTCCCCCAGTGCCCCTCATGGGAGCACCCACTTTGCCCACCCCTTCCCCCAGGGGTGCTTCCCTGTTGCTAGGGAGTCAGAAAGTCTGAACCCGTGGGAATCAGCTTATAACCAGTCTCTTTCCAGACAAATGGCCGTGACAAGTTTCTTTGTTTGTTTGCTTTCTGGCTGCCTTGCGTGGCTTTCTGGATCTTGCTTCTCCACTTAGGGACTGAACTTGTGCCCCCGGCAGTGGAAGCCCAGAGTCTTAACCACTGGACTACCAGGGCAGTCCCTCCATGACAAGCTATAACAAGGGCCTCAGAGCCTGCCTCCCTTTCAAGCCCTTCCACAATCTCTAACTAGAGGGGCTACCCCTGGCCCCCCTGAGGCTCTTCCCAGGCCAGGAGGGAAGCTACTGGACACCCTGTGGCCTCCTGCCCTCCCGGCCAGGGCCAGCAGCCTGTGCAGTGTCTCCATGAAGTTTGGAAAGAGCTGACCCGACACTTGGGCAGATGCAACCCCCAGGATAAAGGCAGGCAGAGACCACCGCCCAGATGAAGAAAATCCCCCTTGGGGAGGGTGGATTCCAGCAAACCATCAACAACATAGCACAGCCCAGGCCCCTCCCTCCACACCCATGGGTCTCCAGGGTGACCCTTTTAGCTCCCAAAGACAGGATGAGGTCATGGCCGGGGTGTCCATCCTTTGAGCAGCCCCCTCCCCTGAAAAGAGAGGGAGGGAAGAAAGAAGGGATGTTAGCCCCCTGAAGCCCTGCCTGAGACTAGCACACACCAGGACCACTGGGGACCAGGGCCGGGTCTCACTCACCTGATGATACGGTTGTGGCAGTGGCCGTGGATGAGGCAGTGATGGGTACCCAGAGCCAGAAAACTATCGGCAGGATCCAGGTCACCAGCATCTCCCTGAGCGTGAGGCCCTGGCTGTAGGGTCTGCCCACATCAGGAGAGACTAAGAAATGAGTGCTTCCCAGGGAGGGATCAGCTATATAAAGCACCCTGGAGACCTTTGCCTTGGGAAGGACAGTGTCTGGCCCTGGGTGGAGAGGAGCGTATAGGTGAGCTGAGTAGGTGACACACGCTGACCACGGGGAGGTGGTCAAAGGGCAGCCAGGCCACCCTCCTCCTCTCTGAGACCAGACCAGCCTCCTCAGAGTCTCTAGACAACAGAAGCCAGAGTCACGGGTGGGGCAGGAGGGTGGGACAGGCAGTCAGAGGTGTCAGAGGCCAAGAGGCAGGGGCCAGCAAATGCCAGGGAGATGGTGACTGTGGAGGAGGGGTGCCAGAGCCCTGGCAGGAGCTGCGGGCCAGGCCAGGCTGAGGGAAAACCCTCTCCTTTGCCCCGGAGAGGCTTCCCTCTGGTCATCTTTCCCTGTCACCCACCCAGTGCTGGCCCCTTCCTAAGAAGGGCAGTGGCTTCTTCCCCCAGGCCACCTCTGACCACTAGTGCCTCGCCCGGGTGGGGCTGCCTCTCACACCTGCGGCTTTATGGTGCTGGTCTCCACCCTCACATCGGCCACTGCCAGGACCCTCTTCTGTCCTGAACAAAAGTCCCAGGGGCTTTCTGACACCCCCACCCAAGGAAGCAGGTTGTGCCAGCCCTGACCACCCTCAGCTCTGGTCTGACGGGCCTGGCTGCCCACAACAGTGGGAATGAGAGGGTCCCAGGTACGGCAGGCTCTGGCAGGAGTGTCTGCCACCAACGCTTCTAGTCTCAAGGTCTTTGGGGATGCTTGGCTTACCCATCAGAGCCAAAGGCGACTCTGACCACTGTGGCCAGTGGCAGCAGTCACCACTCCAGTATCATCCACCACCTAAAGCCAGCTCTGAGCTCTTAACATTAAGGGGCACAGACGACAAACTCCACAGGCTCCTGCCCCCTGCTCCAACCTACACCCTGAAAACACGGGTCCTCCAGTCTTTACATTCCCTTTGAAGTCATGGCCTTTGAGAGCTGGCCAAAGAACCCTTCCTTCCTCAGTGGGAGAAACCAGCACTCCCAGGCGCCCCCTACAGCACCTCTTCCAATGTACTCGCTCCTCAACTGATGGATGCATGAGGGAAAAAAGGCACAGAGCAGGTTTTCTGTTTTGTTTTGTTTTGTTTACACCAAATATTACATTATGTACAGCTGGGTGAACTGGAGACTTGCAGACTTCCTGTCCCAAGGTGAGGTCTTCCTGTAAAGGGGGCTGGGCTCCTGGCTTCACAGGTTACAGCAGAGATGGGGGTGAGCCAGGGAGAGGAAGGGGGAGGGGAGGTGGGGGAGTGGTAG
>SJYA01002914.1:113491-131975 GCA_006410615.1 Neotragus moschatus
GGGGAAGGGGGGGGGGGGCTGAGGGAGCTTTCCCACCTCAGGGCCCCTCTTCCCCTCATCTTCAGGGACCTGGAAACCTATCTGCCACCCCCCACCCACTGGGATCCAGGGCCCTTAGGGGTGACAGGAAGGATGGGGACTCAGAAGCGGGGACCTGGCCTAGGGAACCCCAGTTGGGGGTCTTAAGATGCAGAGGGCATCTGTACCTGCCTGGGGGCGGGGGGGAGGAGGGAGGATTTAGGAGTGGGGCATGGAGATGTGGGGGCAGGGGGATTTAGGTTTGAGGGTAGAAGGGAAAGTATGGAGACAGGGAGACACAGGGTGGGAGTGTGGGGGAGGAGGGACTTAAGAAGAAATGGGTTCAGAGGGGAGAGGGGCTAAGAAGTGGTGGAGGGGTGCAGCAGGGGGTTACAGAAGGACAGGGGAGGAGGCTGGGATAGGCTGCAGGCTGCTTACAGGTAGGGGGGAGGACCTGGCTGGCAGCAGGGATGCACACAGGGAAAGCAGAGAGAGAGCCCTGAGCCTCGGGGAAGGACGTGGGGACTGGGGATGTGAGTGAAGCCATATGAGCATGAAGCCCGACACAGGAAGGTGCATCGGGACAGAGGTCGGACACGACATCTGGTTCCACTATGACCAGCAGGAGGCATCCGGAGGAGCGGGCACTTGCATTTTACAGGTGACAAAGCCGAAGTTCAGAGAAGTTACTGACTTGCCCAAGGAGCCACAGTGGAAGAGCGTGGATTTGAACTGGGTCTCCAGGTGGGTTTCACCCAAGTTGGGGGAAGGATGAGGGTAGGCAGAGGTCTGTTATGCCCTAGGAAACCAGGAGACTGAGCCGCACGAGCCCGCGGCCATCTCTCCAAAGGCGGTGCACATGGTTCTCTCCGCTGTCCGGGCAGGTGGAGAGGGCGGTGGGGCTCACAATGAGGACGAGACCACCTCAGGTCTGTGAATATGCACCTGCCACAGAATTCACAAGACGGGGAGTGAGAACAGGGAACCACCCTGCAGGGGCCCGGCTAGGAGGTCACTGCCTCCTGTCCCAGCCAGTCCCCTGCCCTAGGAAGGAGGCATCAGGAGCTGGACCTGTGACAGCTCCTTACCATCAACCCATCCCGACCCCTCACCCGGGCATTGGTGTCCACGGTGTCCAAGGCCACAGGGAAGTTTTCTTCGTTAACTAGAGAGAGAGAAAAGAGAACAGGGGGAGGAAGAGGAAGAGGTGGGGAGTAAAAGGGGGAGGGAAGGAAAGTGAGGAAGGCAGGGCCTCAGGGGGCTTCCGTGCCCCTGGGCCTTAGAGGGGGGCGCATGGAAGCAGCAAGACCAGGAGGTAAATGCCTGCCTCGGACAAGAGAAGTTCTCTAGTCTCCCCAGGAGGAAATAGTGGCCTGGGAAGCACCCCCCACCTTCGCCAGGAGTCAAGACTCACTGTCATCTACGAAGCCTGAGTTAGAAAAAGTCCCCGCAGTGCTCTCATCCCAGGTCTCGAACCACTTCCTGTCGTCCCTGGACCTGCCAGAAGGGCACCGCGTCGTCAGGGTAGGGTAACCTGGTCCCGGACGCCTTTTCCCTCACCCATCCATGCGCTGCTCACTCACCTGCCTCGGCCTGGCCTATTCCTCCTCCGGGAGCGCACAACAAACACGCTCAGCGCCACCACCAGCAGCAGCAGAAGCAGGGCCCCGGCTCCCGCCAGGCCCCCGACCAGCGCCTTCCAGGAGATGGCCACCTCGCAGCGCGGACCCGAGAACCAGTGCGTGTCCGTGGAGAAGCACCTGGAGGAGGGGGTCACAGGTCAACACCTTCACCACCTCCCGGGTCTGGTCCATCACGGCCCTGGACCATCCCGGCCCCGGCAGGTGGGCGGGGCTCCATCCTGGGCGAGTGGGCGGGGACTCTGGAATGGTCGACGGTTAGGGGTCAGGGATTGGCCTAGCTGGCTGTGGGCGGGGCCTCACCGGCAGGAAGGGCCACTCCTCTGCAGAAAGCACTGGCCCTGATGGCAGTCAATGGCGCCTTCCGCACCCGCTGTGCATTTGGTGACACAGCGGAGCTGGTTCTCCTCCAGGAAAGGGAAGTAGAAATCCTCAAAACCTTCGGGAGCAGCGCGGCGACAGATGGCTGGGGGGTAGGCAGGGGGTTGCAGACGTAAAGACCTCATCCATTCTACTCTGGGGACTGGCTATGGTAATTCTGAAAACGGATAGAGGCCTGCATTTCCGTGGGTGGGGGTGGCCTGTCAGCGGGTAGACCGAGGAATTCGATGAGTGCAGGGAGGCTCGTCATCCTCTCCTCAGCTTCTCTGTTGATCCTTCCCCACGTGGAAGCTACTAACAAGGACCCGAGAGGCAGCCCTGCCAGGTCGGTACCACTTGCCTCCCCAAAAGGTCTCCCCTCCTCCCTGGCAATTTCAATGGACAGATGTCCCTTGTGGGAGGGGTCCCGGCCACCTGGGGCCACTCAGCCCTTTGCCCCATCTCTCACCTTCAAGTGACAGCTCCGTCCTGGTGGTGTTGTTCACCTTGATGGAGTCAGGCTTAAAACACAGGACTGGGGGGCCACAGGCACGGGTGGAATCAGGGGAGGCACAGGAAGGGACAGAGAGCACTCTGTCAGTATGGGGGAGGTTCGGATGGGCCATGAAGGAAGGCTCCTTGGGCCTCCCTCATGTCCCCTGAATAGCCAGGGGTCCTCAGCCACCCGGGAGACCTTGAGCAACTCTCCCTTCCGCAGCTCCTATGTTCTGACAACCCTTCCTTAGGCTCACCCTTGACCCAGTTTTCTGTGGACCTGTCTCTCTTCTCCTATCCTGGCTGAGGTACCACAGGGCTGACACCTGCCCCCCGTAGGGCCCTGTGTGAGTTGGGGCAGGCTGGGATGGTTTTTGTGACCCTGATCCCTCTCTCCAGCCCCAGGGCCCCAGCCTCTGTTCACCCTGGTCATTCTGGCAGCTGTTCCCATCCTGGCTGACATTCTGGAGCTCCTCCTTCAAGGCCACCTTCACGTTCTCATACTCCTCCTCCAGCTGGAGGCTGAAGGGTAACTCCAGCAGGACTAGATATTCCACCACGATGCTGCCATTCCTGGGGGTGGGGATGGGGTGCAGAGAGCCTTAAAAAAGTGCCCAGGCCCAAGCCACCATACAACTGTAGAAGGGCATTTCCAGACCAGCCACAGCTATGCAGGTGTTGGCAGGAAGGGGCAGAGGCAATGAGATGGGATTCCAGACTGATTATGTCCAGAAGGGGCTGCTAGGTTCTCTGCCTTGGGCTGCCTGGGTAGGCGGGCCAAGGAATGATTGACATTCTCTTTGTGTTCCCTCAAGCCACAATCAACCCAGGCCCTTCTGGGCTCTCTGCCTCCCTCTTGCTGACCCGTCCACTAGACCAGTTGCCAACCAGAGAGACCAGCCATGGTTCAGACACCAGGCACCAGGCCTCAGGCACCACCTCCCTGTAGATCCCAATCATTCCGCACCCAGCCGCTTCATGGAGAGGGGAGACATCCCTCCTACAGAGGAAGGAATCCTGAAAGTGATCCCCAAACACCCTTCATGGAGTAGTTTTCTTGCCTCCTCCATCCATCCCTCTCTTTATGACACTGAATGATTCTGAAAGCAAGGGATGGCTTCTTTGGCCCTTCTTTGTGCTCCCCACCCACCACCACACAGACTTGACACCGCCTCCACAGCCCCGGAAGGGGTCCTACCTCAGAGAAAGGATCTGCACCTCCTTGAATCCCTGCACGTTTTGGTAAATCTTCTTTATCTGAAATTCCAAGGATCCTGTCTGAACCGCCAACCAGAGGGCACCCCCGGGCCCAAGCTACACTCCAAGGGCATACCCCTGAATTTTGCCCTCTTCCTCCTCACCTGATCTTGGAAGGCTTTCGTGAAATCCCTGTAGACCTGAGAACTTTTGTTATTGAGGTCCGGGGAGAACTCCTGGTTGACAGACACCTCCATGCCCACTTCGGCGTCCACTTTTTCTGCACAACATGCCTTGCTCTGGTCATTTCACAATCTCTTCCTGTCTAACATCACTGCCACCACCCTAACCCAGAAGCTGTTCCCATGGACCCTCTCCATGTTCCCTGCGGACTGACTGAATAGCGGGAGAGAGAGAGGTGGGAATTCGGGAAGGTGTTGTTCCAAGATGTGAGAAACACTGGAAGTCGGGGTGTCCAGCAGTCAGCCCTGTAGTCTCTCAGCTCTCCCAGTGTGAAGCAAAATGACAAAGGTGCCTATGTCTGGTGCCCGGAGCCTGGGAATGTGTTACGCTACATGACAGGGAGCAATCAAAGTGGCAGATAGAACTAAGGGCACTGATCTGCTGATTTAATATTGGAAAATTAACAAGGAATATCCAGTGGGCCTAGTATAATCATAAGGTACATAGAGAGAGGAGGAGGGAGGCAGAAAAGTCAGAATCACTCAAAGAATGATGTAAGTGTGGAAATAAGGAACAGACATGTAATGCTTCTGGCATCAAAGGGAGCCAGGGAGCCTTGTGACAAAGAAGATGGGCAGCTCTCAAGTCTGGGAAAGGGCAAAGGAGTGGATTCTCCCCTAGGGCCACCAGAAAGAACCAGTCCTAGGCAGCACCTTAATTTTAGCCCTTTAAGACTCCTTTCGGGCTTCTAATGCACAGAATTGCAAAATAATAAATTTGTATCGTTCATCTGCTAAGTTTGTGGTAATTTGCTACAGGAGAAATTAGAACCTAATACAACTCCAAGCAACACAAACTGGGAGGAGATATCAGAAACGAGAGTGACCCCAGGGGCCTCCTGGAGGTAAAGGTGGAGAGTAGTCATGGGCTGGGGTTGAGGAGAGTGCGAGGGAGAAAGCAGAAGAGGTTTGGCAAAACGATTGGGCCCATTTGAGGTGGTAGCAACTCCTGAGAGAAAGCGCAGAGACCAACTCACCCATATTTATCTCTTCCACAGCAAACTCGCACTGGGAGCCATAGAAAGTGCTCGGGCAGGAGCAGCGGCCCTGCGTCCAGGTGCCACCGTTGTAACAGGTGCCTGGGTAGCGAGCAGAAAGGGGAGGTTCAGGCCAGGACTCTCCTTGGTCATGGGAATTTAGCAGCAGAGGCAACAAGGAGGCAGGTGATCCAGACCTGCGGTGGTGGTTTCCCTGGACTGTGTGGTCGTCTGGGTTGTGGTTGAAGTTGTCCTCGATGACGTAATGGTGGAGAAAGTCTTGGTGGTGTCCACTGGGATCTCTGAAGTACTCCTGGTGGGTGGGCTGGGAGTTGTCAACTTGCTTGTAGTCACCATGGAAGATGAAGAGCTGGTACTTGGTTTCGTGGTCAGTGGGAAGCTAGTGAAGCCCGTTACACGTGGGGTAGGTACAGAGTTGGTGCTGATCCAGGGCCCAGTGGTGGATCTTTGTGTGCTCGGGAAAACCGTGCTAATGGGAGTGATCCCAGGGCTGATAGAACTAGGAGCAGCAGTCTGGTTGCTGGGGTGAGTTTCCAGAGGGGAAGCAGAAGTGTCCGGTTTTACAGGGAACAGAGTTGTCATGGTTGTGGAACTGGGAGAGGTGGCCATCTCAGTGGTGGAAGTAAAAACTGACAACGGGACGGTGGGCGTAGAGGTAACTTCAGGATTTGGACCCACTTCGATACAAGGTGTGGTGGGAGAGGCAGACACTATTGTGACTGATATGGACTCTGGACACGGGGTGGTGGAAGACAGAGTGAGCACGGTGGTCGTCTGGGTAGCAGATGTCAGCGGGGAAGTCATGGTCGGGGAAGTTCTTGTCGTTTCAGGTGATGAANCGTGGGAGTGGTGGGTTCTGTCGTGGGCCTCGTGGAAGTACTGGTGGGAGGTGACGGGACGGAATTGGTGTAGGGCGTGAGGATACTGGTGGCAGGGCTGGTGATTCTGGTGGAAGTTGAGGCTGGCTCTGTGCTTGTGGTAGGAGAGGATGAAGGCGCATTTGTGGAAAGTATCAAGGTACTGGTGGCGATGGGAGTCGAGGTGGTGGATACAGGAATATATAGTGTGCTGGCGGGAGTGGCAGGCGATGTGACTGACGAAGAAGAGGACACCTCCGTGGTGACAGGCTGGCTGGAGGTGTCCCTGGGAGGAGTCGCTGTGGTTGTGTGCAGGGCACTGGTGCTTGAGGCCGCGGAGTTGGTACTCGTTGCCTGAGCAGTCCTGGGAGTGCTGGTAGACAGGGAAGAACTGCCTGGAGATGTAGCTGGAATGGTGGAAGAGGGGGAGGGAGTCACTGTGCTGTGGGTGGAAGTGGACAAGGATGTCTCAGTAGGCACAGTGACTGAGTCTGTGACCACACTGAAGGTTGTGTCTGTCATATGGGTGGTGGGGGAAGAAGGGATGCTATTTGTGGTGGTGAGTGAGGGGCTAGACATCGCAGGTGTGGAGCTGAGGTCACGTGTGGAGCTCAGTGACCCAGTGGTACCGGTGGCTGTGGAGTCAGTGGAGGCTGGTGTCGGGGCAGGGGCTTCGGTACTGACAGAGGAGGGGGGTGCAGTCGGGGATGTCTGCAGGATGGTGGCGGCAGGGAAGGATGATGAGAAGGGAGTCGTGGCTGTGTTGCTGGTGGAGTCAGTGGTTGAAGACGTGAGGGCTGTGTTCCTTTGTGATGTTGTTGGGATGAATGTGGTTACCGAATGATCACTAGAGCTCTTGGTGGTTTCTTTGGTAGAGGTAGTGGGCACAGGTGTGATGGAGATGGACAAGGTGTCTGTGGGAGTGGCGACCTGGGTGGTGGACGCGGTGGGAGTGGGGATGGGAGTCAAGGTGGTGGATACAGGCGTAGATAGCGTGCTGATGGGAGTGGCCGACGACGTGACCGACGGAGGAGAGGACACCTCCGTGGTGACGGGCTGGCTGGAGGTGTCGCTGGGAGGAGTCGCTGTGGTTGTGTGCAGGGCACTGGTGCTTGTGGCCGGTGAGGGGGTCCTTGTCGCCTGAGCGGTCCTGGTCGTGCTGGTAGACACGGAAGGGCCTAGAGATGGATCTGCACCGCTGCTAGAGGGGAAGGCCGTCCCTGAGCTGTGGGCAGTCGCGAACATGGATCTAGTACTTGGCCTAGTGGCTGAAGTTGCTTCAGCACTGAAGGTTGTGCCCGTATCTTGGGCAGTGGTCAAAGATGAAGTGACATTTGTGTCTCTGCTGGTAGGTGAGGTGCTAGAGAGAGTTAGTGTGGAGCTGAGGTTGGTGGTAGAGGTCGCTGAGACAGTGGAACTGCTGGATGTGGGCCCAGTTGTGGCTAGCGTGGTTTTCTTTCCTGTAGAGAAGCTGGTTGAAGATGTGATACCTGGTGATCTTTGTGATGCCATTGATGAGGGTCTTACTAGGTTCGGAGTCCCAGTCTTGTCTATTTCTGTAATTGAAGTGGTTGGCAACGTTCCTGTAACTGAGGTGACTGGGTTTGAAATATAGTTGGGAGTGGTGATTTCTGTTGGGATCATGGTCATAGCAGTATTGGTAAACGGAGGGGTGGACGTAGCCTGGGTGGTCGTTATTATCAAAGGGGACAGAGGGGAAGTATTTGAGGCTGTAGTCAGGACTGGTCCTGTGGTCAGAGGAGGTGAAGACTGAGGCTTGCTGATGGGTGATGTCAAGGTATTGGTGGTCACTGAAGTGGAAGCAATGGTTGTTGGATAACTGTCTATATTTGTAGGTGTGTCTGATGATATGATTGGGGGAGTAGAAGTAATCTCTGTCGTTACAGATTCTGTAGAAACAGTTTTAGTAATAAATGTGATGTTCTTGGTGGAAAAAGAAAGGTCCCTTGTCTCACCTATTTCTGCAATGGTTGCAATTTCACCAATTTCTGCAGTGGTGGAGGGTGGGGCCGTGGTTGTGGGAGTTTTCCCTGCAGTGGTGACTGTCGGGGGACTGGTCACGGCGGAGGTGACTCTCTCGGTTGTGGACATGGGATAAGTACCGGTGATGGTTGTCTGTGGTGTCTCTGTCCCAGGTGTGGTGGTGTGAGAGCTGGGGAAGGACACCTGGGTCTGGCTCACGCAGGTGGTGGGGGGGTAAGTGGTGGTGATTATCAGGCTCGTCGGATTGACGCACTGTGTCGAGCCCATATAGACGATCATGGTAGGTGGGCTGGTTTCAACCTTGAAGACAAACTTGGACGTGGGGCTTGTTGGGGGGTTGGAATTGATGGGTGATTTGAGCAATGTTTCAGACAGGGATTTCGAGTCGGGGGAGGTGCTGATAGTCTTGGGTATGTTTTCCCTAGCATCAGGAGTGGGAGAGGTTTTGGGGGTGTCCAGTGGCCACTTTGCTGTGCCTTTGGAGTGTGGGGGATTCCTCAGAGCAGTGCGCCAAAGCTCATTAGAGGCGGATGTGGCCGTGGCTGAAGTTCCTGTATTGGCGGTAGAACAGAGGGACTCAGTGGTAGGTTGGCCTGTCGCCTTACCACCACATAGGTTACTCACTTTCCCAGGTTCCAGGTTCATGTCACAGAAGGTAGGAGGTGCCACCAGTTATTCCCCCATCAGAGCACTTTGGGGCCAGGGTCCTTCCAGGTTTTAAAGGCCAACATCTGTCTGCTCCCCGGGGCAGCCTCACCAAGGGGAATTGGGATGGGAAGGAAACCTTAATCCTTTGCCCACGTGTCTTCCGGCCTTGGGATTGAGACAGACAGGGACCGGGGACCCTTCACTGCAGTGCTGCAATGATTTCACCTAGACACACCTCTCCCTGGGCAACAAAATACGGAGAAACTCTGTGGGACTACTGTGCTATGCTGTGCTTAGTCACTCAGTCGGGTCTGACTCTTCGTGGACCCCATGGACTATAGCCTTCCAGGCTCCTCCGTCCATGGAATTCTCCAGGTGGGAATTCTGGAGTGGGTTGCCATGTCCTCCTCCAGGGGATCTTCCTGACCCAGGGATCAAACCCAGGTCTCCCACATTGCAGCTGGATTCTTTACTGTCTGAGCTACAGGGAAGCCCATATGGGACTATTATATGGAACTAAAATAACTGCGTGCGTTGGCACTTGGGGCCATATGACGGACAAAAGATACAAAGAGACCAAAAACTCAAGCGCCATTTTTAAAGAGCCCAGAACAAAGAAGCAAAAGCAGGGAGTCAGGAGCAAAGAGCAGGGTACTGCGCATGCTACCTTCACACCGCGCCACTTAAGCAGTGGGCAAAAGACCTAAACCACGCCTCCGGCCCACCCCCTGGACACACATGTACCATCACCCCACATAAGGCACAAGCTCGCCTCCCCCTCCTCGGGGAGTTATCAATAGCAAGCAAGGGAACCTGCTGTTTATTCTCGCTTCCCCCTTCTGCAGCAGAGGCCCCAGTAAGGTCTTGCCTGAATTTTTTGTCTGGCCTCTTGTCTTCTATGGACTGGAGAAACCCAAGAACCCTGGTCAGTATCAGGATGGCGGTGCTGAGCACGCAGGCTCAGCATGCTGCCTCTCCCCACCACCTCTCCCACCCTTCCTCCTCACACACCCACGCTCCCCTTACCCTGCTCCTCCCACCTTCTCCTGCTGCCCAGTCTTCGTCCCTTCTGGTTCTGTGCCCCACCCTCTGGCCCACCTCTGCCCCTCTCCCTGTGACCCACTGCTGTCTAGGCTGACTCTCCTCTTTGGAGAGAGAGACAGAGAACCCAGCCAAACCTGGGGTGGAAACACATCATGGAATTCAAGAGACGAGGGGTCAGAGAGCAGCGATCTCAGAGAGAATATCAAAGGGGATAACAGACTAAAGCTCAGACTTCATTGAGTTTGAGGGACAAGGAGACTGGACCACACGCTGCTGAGGATCAGGACAGAAAGGAAACTTCCAGAAAGAGACATCTCGGCAGGCAGGCATGAGTCCTTGAGACTTTAAGTCGCAGCCTTGAGTGTTGATAATAAACACAGATACATTTTCTGTCATTTATTCTATTTAAGCCAAGGGATTAATTAGTTTACAAACACGAGTCCCTCCCTACAGATATTGTCAACCCCACCTTGTAGGTGGTAAGAGTGAGGGTCAAAGATCTCATGATGCTGAGGGTGACCGGCAGACACAGCAGTTATAAGCAGGAAACACCCAGACCTCCTGTCCTCTTGGGGTTAGTGTCCTCAGCTCGACTCATCACGTCTTTGAGAGCTGGGATTTCACTTCTCAGCTTTGCTGGGGTGTCGCAGAGGTAAGGCAGGGGATTCTGAAGATTCCCGGCCCAGAGCCCTTGTCACCAAGAGCTGACCCTGGAGATAAGTGAGAGGGTGGACTGGGGGGACCTCTGTGTTGGGAAGGTCTAGGATTGAGGCTCAAGAGTAAACCCTGGGGCAGGAGCAGAGGGAAGGGAAAGTGAAAGTGAAGTCGCTCAGTCGTGTCCGACTCTTTGCGACCCGTGGACTGTAGCCCACAAAGCTCCTCCGTCTGTGGGATTCTCCAGGCAAGAATACTGGAGTGGGTTGCCATTTCCTTCTCCAGGGGATCTTCCCGACCTAGGGATCAAACCCAGGTCTCCCACATTGCAGGCAGACACGCTTGGGGGTCGCAGAGGAATTCTAAGTTTCTTAAGGAGAGGGAGAGACCCCATACCAGTTGGTCTCAGAATCACCCTTTGGGAGCCATCAGGATCTCCCCCCACCACCCTGCCAAGGACAGCTGTGTCCAGAAACATGGGCTGGGTTGGGGTGGGAGAGTCAGGGGCAGAGCTGGAGGAGGGGCCACCAGGACCAAAACTGAAGATGCCCCAGAGAAAGGAGGGGTTCCCAGGGCAGATGCAGGTCCCTCAGGAGGGCTGAATGGGTGGAAGTAAAGGGAGGGGTGGGGCTTCCCCGGGGACTCAGTGGCAAAGAATCTGCCTGCAGTGCAGGAGACGCAGGAGGCGTGGGTTCAATCCCTGCATTGGGAAGATCCCCTGGAGAAGGAAATGGCACTCTGGAATTCTTGCCTGGGAAATCCCATGGACAGAGAGGCCCGACGGGCTACAGTCCATGGGGTCGCCAAGAGGCAGACAACACTGAAGCGACTGAGCAGGCACTCACAAAGGAAGAGAGAGAATCCAGGCTGGAGGAAGCATCAGAGCTGGGGGAGCAGGAGCAACAGGACGAAGGGGGATCTGAAAACTGAGTCCAAGTGGGAAGAGCACTCTTCCAGAAAGAGGTTGTCCCATCCAACTGACGCACGCGGACTCCTGCAAACCTGCTCAGTCCCGGCGGAGGGGAGAGCAGCACCTCTGGGACCCAGCTTCCCTCCCCTCCCCCGCCTCGGTTCTGCTCACACAGAGAGCTCTGAGGAATGCCTCCTCCGGCTCCTTAGACCTCAGAGTCCCCCCAAACACACACACACACACTGCCCTGAGACATCAGGACAGTCTCCGCAGCCCTCCCCCACCGCGCCTCCTCACCTGTGGACCCCAGGAAGGCCCTGAGCATCCAGAGGAGACGCAGCACCCTGAACAGCTGCATGGGTCCGGAGGCGCCGCGGAGGCTGGGAGCAGGGCCAGCGCCAGCACAGGGGACTGCAGCGGGGAGGCCACACGTGTGCACAGCAGCACCAGATGAGGTTATCTGCCCTGCTGGGCGTGGGGGCTGAACACAGCCTCACCTTTGCAGGGCTCCACCTCCCCCCTTTCCCCCTCCTCCCTGGATCTGAGGTTGCTGCAGGGAGGGTGAACTACCTAGAAGATAAGACAAGCCCAGGGGGTGTCAGCAGGGAAGAGCTCCAACCCCAGGTTGCCTGGGCCACTCAGGGCAGTTCCTAGGACATTGCCCTTCCCTCTACCGGCCCCCCACCAAGAACTTGCAAGACTGGATGGAGAAGTCACTCGGCCAAGACCTTGGACTTTGGAGTCTGGGGCCTGTCATCAGTTTCATTTCCAGCTGCAGCAGGAGGGGTACCGAGATGGAAATTTATTCTTCTTCACTCCCTCCACCCTCACTCTTTCCCTTCTCAGTCCATGGGGGAGGGACAGTTGGAGCAGAGGGGGCAGATCTCAGCTGCTGTTCGGGTTTTAAGACTTTCTACAGGTTGACCCACCCAGCAATATGTTGTTGGTCCAGCTGTTCGGGTGGGATCCTCGCATCTATGAGGTCAAAATACGTGTGATTCCAGGTCATTTTCCCCTGACCCTTTAGAGCCCATTAGGATAGCCCCTTTGGCTTTCTGAGCCACTTCTCCATCTCTGGTCTTTCCCCCAGCCTGTACTCATTCCTGGGATTTGTCAGTTTCCACCAGATCGGCAAAGGGTGGCCCAACGTCATAAATATCGTGAGTCACAACTGGGCTCAGCACGGCTTAACCCTTCCCACACCAGGTAGTGAGGGCGGACAGGAACGGCTTGGCTCTCATCCTGCAGTGAAGGTGGCCCAATCAGGGCCTTTGAAGACAGGAGCATGGGCTGCCCGTCCCAGTCCCAACTCTCCATGAATTTGTTGTGCCTCTTCTATAGACTTCCAGGGCCCCACATGCCCAGGAAAGTCCCTGTTATTGGGCCAGCCTCCCTGCAGGGCAGAATAATCTGATCTATAAGGAAGTGAGGACCTTGAACCTCCTGCCAGCAGCGTGCGGGCTGGTCAGATGATACCGATTGATTGTGTACTTTATCTCTGCCTCCTTCGGATCAGTGAAACCATTGCTCCTCAGATCCCACGCCTGATAACTTTGCTACCTTTCCCTAGTCTTTGGCTAGAGTTTAGCACCTATATCCATAAGCTCAGCAGGTGTGTACTCTGCCACAAGAAAGTTTCCTGAGTTGGGGGCATCTCCCCCACGCCGAAACCCTGTCTGGTGGTGCTGTAGCTATGCTTCTGCGTTTCTTTGCATTTGACTGGGCTAATAGTTGCACGGGGCTTCCCTGGTGGCTCAGACAGTAAAGAACCTGCCTGCAGTACAGGAGACCTGGGTTCTGTCCCTGGGTAGAGAAGATCCCCTGAAGAAGGAAATGGAAATCCATTCCAGTATTCTTGCCTTGAAAAGTCCCACGGACAGAGGAGCCTGGTGAGCTACCTTCCATGGGGTTGCAAAGAGTTGGCCACGACAGCAATTAAAGCTTTCAACAGTTGCACAGCTATGTGAATATACTAAAAACCACCGAATTGTACACATTAGAAAGGTGAATTATATAGTCCAGCTCAATAAATAAAGGTTTTTAAGAACTAGTAAATATTGGATGGGGATGGGAATGAGGAAAATATTAGAAAATACTGTTCTCACGAGCCTTTTTTGAAAATACTAACAGAAAAAAATCGGTCAGCCGAAAGTCAGCGAAGAAATGAGTGGATAAACTGCTAACTCGGATCACTGGATCTCTCTAGTTGATGAAGTAAAACTAAAAGCAATGTGAGGGCTGTGGTTAAAAGACAGCGCTTCTATTACAAAACCTAATGGCATAAAAATAATGCTTTGTTAATTGGGAGGGGAAGAGGAGCCATGACTTCCTTACCTTTTACAGCCAGAGATTTATATACATCATTTAAAACTAATAAGTAATAAAATTACAAAAGTATCTAACAATACAAACGTAAATATTAAGAAAGGTAATAAGATAAACAGTACGGTCCTACTGCATGGCACAGGGAACTGTATTCAGTATCTTGCAATAGCCTATAATGAAAGAGAATGTGAGAAAGAATATATATATATATATATATATATATATATATATATCACTGAATCATTTTCCAGTACACTGGAGTCTAAACCAACACTGTAAATCAACTGTACTAAAAGAACTAAAAAATTAGAAAATGAGAATATAATACATACAAGCAAAGGAAGTCAAGGATGGGAAGCCAGAAGAAAAAAAGTATCAATATATTGATCTCATGATTGCTCATAGTGGGGAATTAAACCCTAAAGAAACAGAATTACATATAAGCTCCATATTCTATAATAGTGACCATAGTAAAATTGCCTGATATTCCAAATTGTCAGAAGAAACATACAGAAAAGAAACTAGAATCCAAATAATAAAAGTGTTTTTAAGTTACAAAGCATAGGGGGGTGAAATGTGAGGAAAGAAAACAGCTGTCCTATAAATAAAAGTAAATGAATTTAGATTGGCTGCTTCCCTGGTGGCTCAGACGGTAAAAAAAAAAAAATTCACCTGCAGTGTAGGAGACCCAGGTTCGATCCCTGGGTCAGGAAGATCCCCTGGAGAAGGAAATGGCTACCCGCTCCAATATTCTTGCCTGGCAGACTACAGTCCGTGGGGTCGCAAAGAGTCAGACACTACTGAGCGACTAACTTTTTTAAAAAAGATTTAATATTGGCACACAAAGGAAAATTCAACTCTATTGTATACAAAAGAAACATCTCAGACAAAGTGATTGAGAAACCTTAAAAAAAATACGTTAATTGGATTGGAGTCTAGTCGGTTTCCAATGCTGTGTTAGTCTCAGGTGCACAGCGAAGCGATTCAGTCATGCATATACGTATATCATTGCTTTTTAGATTCTTCTGTCGATTCAGAAACTTTTGATGGCTAAACGTCTCCTGAAAGTGAAAGTGAAGTCACTCAGTCCGACTCTGTGACCCCAGGGACTGTAGCCTGCCAGGCTCCTCTGTCCATGGAATTTCCCAGGCACGAGTGCTGGAGTGGGGTGCCATTTCCTGCTCCAGGGGATCTTCCCGACCCAGGGACTGAACCCACAGCCCTTGCTTGGTGGGCAGATCTTTTACCGCAGAGCACCTGGAAAGCTGTGTCAATACTAGTTGTTTCATTTTATCGCTGGTGCAGTCGACAGTATGGATATAGCACAGCTCATGCACTCACCGCTGGATGGACATTTGAGTTGTTTCCCATGTGTGGCATTTCTCTGAGAACTGAAGGTTTCACTTCTCTAGGGCAAACACCCAGGAGATGGATTGATGGGGTCATATGGTTAGCGCATATTTAATTTACTTGTGAGAAATGGAATATTTCCTGCCATACTGATCTTGGTGTGGCAGCAATGAGCGGTGGCCTGAAGCGAGATCTTAATGCCCTGCCCAGGAAGTGAACCTGGGTAGGGCTTCCCCGGTGGCTCAGTTGGAAAAGACTCTGTTTGCAATGCAGGAAACCAGCATTCGGTCCCTGGGTTGGAAGGATCCCCTGAAGAAGGAAATGGCAACCCACTTCATTATTCTTGCCTGGGAAATCTCATAGACAGAGGAGCCTGGCGGGCTACAGTCCATGGAATCGCAGAGTCGGACATGACTGAGCTACTACACTTTCACTCTTGGCCTGGATGAAAACCAGGAAGCTTAGCCACCAGACTAGCAAGGGCCAGAGGCTAGAAGCTGTTTTTCCCTGAATCTTTGCCCCTAATGAAAAATGCATTCATCACAGAGGCAGAAACTGTAAATGCAGGTACTAAGTTCATTACCTGAGACATGGCACAAGTGGGAGAGCACGTAGAAAACCAGATTGTTCAGTTAGCTTAGGAACCGAAGGCAGAGAGGCACACCTGGAGAGAAAGGATGTGGGCGCACCCGAGCAAGGGCGCTCTGTATAAAGGCAGCTGAAAAGTGAAAGCGGCTCAGTTGTGTCCGACTCTTTGTGAATTTGGGGGCTCTATACAGTCCATGGAATTCTCCAAGCCGGAATACTAGAGTGGGTAGCCTATCCCTTCTCCAGTGGATCTTCCCAACCCAGGGATCGAACCCAGGTCTCCAGCATTGCTGGAGGATTCTTTACCAACTGAGTTATCAAGGAAGCCCTAAAGAGGCAGTTAAGGCATTTATGTAGGTCAGTTCTTCTGGGTCTTTGTCTTCCTTCAGGCCAGTTATCTGGTTTATTTTTCCACATCTGATTTACCCTGGGTGGGCATCTACCCCTCAGCCAAGATGGATCTCAAAGTGACGGCTTCTGGGAGGAGCAAGACTCATTATGGCCTGGAGATATCCCCTGACTTTTGACCTCCAAGAAGCCTTGTCCCCAAAAGGGGGTAAGTGGAGATTCCTTAATCCTTTACTCAAACAGGGTTTTGCCCCTCGTTGACCCTGCCATGACTATTAATTACCTTAGGATGTTTACAAGAAAAAAGGGCTAGCTATTTACCCAGTTTCTGTTGTTACTTCCTTTTCAGAGGGCAAATAGGAGGCTGATTGTAAATGCCTTAACTGGAGCCCATTTAACTCTTGTCTCAGGAAATTCTAACAGTTCTAAGTATACAGCCTGAAGCTCACTTCTTCATGTCCCATGAAATGCAAACAGAAGGCCAGTTGTAAATGTCTAACCTGGAGCCCTAAGGACACTCAGAAAGGAGAAAACTACCTGAGACTTAGCAGTGATCGCAGACTGCAGCCATCCCTACCAGTGAGCCCCAAGGGAGCTCAGGATGTAAAACAAAACAAAAACAGGCTACTGGCCCTGGATTGCTGAGATGGATATACGAGGAATGATTCCAGGGAGCCCAGACGCTTGCATCTTCCCATACCTAGAAACACACTAACTTCCCTAACTTGGGATCTCTGGCTTCCTTTAAGTAACAATAATCTTTTGTTGTTGAGACTACCTGCCCTTTGTTGCAAAACTTCTATATAACCTGGCTCCTCCCTTAATCTCCTCGGAGAAGTTCTCTCAGGGTTACTTGAGATGCTGTTTCCCAGGCTTGTAGTCCTCTAAAAATTCCCACTGAATAAAACATGACTCTTGACGTTTAGATGGTGAATATTTCTTAAGATGACACTTGGTAAGAAACTGCCAAACTCTTCTCCAGAGTGTGGCTGTAGCATTTTGCGCCTTGGCAAAATGCTCCTCATCCCCATCAACACTTCACCAACTGTCCGTGCTTTTCAATTTTAGCCATTCTCATAGGCGCGTAACGGTACTTCACTGTGGTTTTAATTTGCACTTCCTTAATGACTAGTGATGTTGAACATCTTTTGATATTCTTACTACCTATATACCCTTTTGGATGAAATATGTGTTCAAGTCTTACTCACTTTTTAGTTATTTTCTTACGGTCGAATTTTGAAAGTGCTTTATGTATTCTGAATACAAGCCCCTTGTCAGATACATGATCTGTGAATATTTTCTCCCGTTTTGTAGTTTATTTCATTCTCTTAACAGTGTCTGTCAGAGAACAAAGGTTTTAATTTCGACAAAGCCCAATTTATCAATTTTTCCCTTCTACAGATGGCATTTTGGGTGCCACAAAAGATGCATTCTAATGGCAGGGTGTACGGTTCACAGTGATGATAAGTTATCTATCTACCAGTTTGCAAAGCATTCATGTTTTTAGAGCTATATACTTATACAAAATAGAAGAAGGAACAGACAGAAGCAAATGAGCAATAGAAAACGAATTCATTTCTCTCAGCCCAGGAAAAATCAAAGGGATCAAAACAGAAATAAATGCAGACAGGCTTTGACAGAATCAAAAGAGCCTAAATAACATGAAAGGCCAAGTCCGATTGATCTCTATGATGAAGACTGCGTCCTGAAAACAGAGAAGAGACCTCGTTAAGCAGCTGCCAATAGAACATCCACAGACATTACCACGCATTCGACCAAAGAGAACACATTTCTCTCTAAACCAAAAGAACTACGCAGTGTTGCCTTAGTGGTCAGGGAGGGGTCAGAGGGTTGGGGCCTGGGGCTGTGCTGGACTGTGGGTCCTATGAGCTGCTCAGAAAACCCTAACCTTCTCTGGCCACAGCCGAGGTCTGGGGATCCCATGCCCTCAGGCCCTGGCCTGGCAGAGGAGGGCAGCATCCTGCTGTCATCTCCTGCCATCTGGAGAGTTCTCTGGGTGTGGGAGTGGGGGGAGGTGTGAGGTCCCTGGAAACTGCAGAGAGCATCGCCTATTCTTCTCTGGCTTCCTTTAAGTAACAATAATCTTTTGTTGTTGAGACTACCTGCCCTTTGTTGCAAAAAAAACAACATCCTGCCCTAGCTCTCGCCCCTCAGAATGCTGGGGCAATACCCTCGCAGTTCTCACCCTGACCCCATGGTCTTATGGAGTCTCCAGGTCTTTGGAGAAGCTAGGCTTACCCATCAGAACCAATGGAAACAGACCTAGCCAGAGTCACCCACCTCCTTGAGCCAGCCCTGAGCTCTTAACTTCTGGGGGAACAGACAACAAACCCAACAGACTCGCACCCCCTGCTCCCACCCGCTCCTTGAGTTAAATGGGTCCTCCAATCTGGATGTTCCCTTTGAGGATGGTCATGGACCCAGAGAGCCAGCCATGGATCCCTTCCTTCCCCAATGGGAGAAACCAGCACTCTGAGGCCCCTAAACATATCCTCTGATATCCTTGCTCTTCAACTGAGTGAAGAGACCAGAGCATTAGAAAGAAAAAGACATACAGCAGTTTCTTTGAAAATGCTATATTAAACTACAATGCTATGTTATGATCAATTGGGTGAACTGGAGACTTGCAGACTTCCTGTCCCCAGGTGAGGTCTTCCTGCAAAGGGGGCTGGGCTCCTGGCTTCACAGGTTACAGCAGAGATGGGGGGAGCCAGGGAGAGGAAGGGGGAGGGGAGGTGGGGGAGGGGCAGGAAGTGGGGGGCACTAGGGGAGAGGAGGGAGAGTT
>SJYA01002914.1:132425-163925 GCA_006410615.1 Neotragus moschatus
TGGAGTCTCCAGGTCTTTGGAGAAGCTAGGCTTACCCATCAGAACCAATGGAAACAGACCTAGCCAGAGTCACCCACCTCCTTGAGCCAGCCCTGAGCTCTTAACTTCTGGGGGAACAGACAACAAACCCAACAGACTCGCACCCCCTGCTCCCACCCGCTCCTTGAGTTAAATGGGTCCTCCAATCTGGATGTTCCCTTTGAGGATGGTCATGGACCCAGAGAGCCAGCCATGGATCCCTTCCTTCCCCAATGGGAGAAACCAGCACTCTGAGGCCCCTAAACATATCCTCTGATATCCTTGCTCTTCAACTGAGTGAAGAGACCAGAGCATTAGAAAGAAAAAGACATACAGCAGTTTCTTTGAAAATGCTATATTAAACTACAATGCTATGTTATGATCAATTGGGTGAACTGGAGACTTGCAGACTTCCTGTCCCCAGGTGAGGTCTTCCTGCAAAGGGGGCTGGGCTCCTGGCTTCACAGGTTACAGCAGAGATGGGGGGAGCCAGGGAGAGGAAGGGGGAGGGGAGGTGGGGGAGGGGCAGGAAGTGGGGGGCACTAGGGGAGAGGAGGGAGAGTTAGGGGAATGGGGAGGGGGGCTGAGGGAGCTTTCCCACCTCAGGGCCCCTCTTCCCTTCATCTTCAGGGACCTGGGAACCTACCTGTCACCCCCTACCCACTGGGATCCAGGGCTCTTAGGGGTGACAGGAAGGATGGGGACTCAGAATGGGAGACTTGGCCTAGAGAACCCCAGTTGGGGGTCCTAAGATGCAGAGGGCATCTGTACCTGCCTGGGGGGGGGAGGAGGGAGGATTTAGGAGTGGGGCATGGAGATGTGGGGGCAGGGGGATTTAGGTTTGAGGGTAGAAAGATGAGGAAGGGAGAGTATGGAGACAAGGAGACACAGGGTGGGAGTGTGGGGGAGGAGGGACTTAAGAAGAAGTGGGTTTAGAGGGAAATGGCAAACCACTCCAATATTATTGCCTGGAGAATCCCAGGGATGGAGGAGCCAGGTTGGCTGCTGTCTATGGGGTAGCAAAGAGTCGGGCACGACTGAAGCGACTTAGCAGCAGCAGCAGGTTCAGAGGGGAGAGGGCTAAGAAGTGATGGAGGGGTGCAGCAGGGGGTTACAGAAGGACAGGGGAGGAGGCTGGGGCAGGCTGCAGGCTACTTACAGGTGGGGGAGGACCTGGCTGGCAGCAGGGATGCACACAGGGACAGCAGAGAGAGAGCCCTGAGCCTCGGGGAAGGACGTGGGGATTGGGGATGTGAGTGAAGCCATATGAGCATGAAGGCCGACACAGGAAGGTGCATCGGGACAGAGGTCGGACCCGACATCTGGTTCCAGCCAACAGGAGGCATCCGGGGGAGCGGGCCACTTGCATTTTACCGGTGACAAAGCCGAAGTTCAGAGAAGTTACTGACTTGCCCAAGGTGCCACAGTGGAAGAGCGTGGATTTGAACTGGGTCTCCAGGTGGGTTTCACCCAAGATGGGGGAAGGATGAGGGTAGGCGGAGGTCTGTTATGCCCTAGGAAACCAGGAGACTGAGCCGCACGAGCCCGCGGCCATCTCTCCAAAGGCGGCGCAGATAGTTCTCTCCGCTGTCCGGGCAGGTGGAGAGGGCGGTGGGGCTCACAGTGAGGACGAGACCACCTCAGGTCTGTGAATATACACCTGCCACAGAATTCACAAGACGGGGAGTGAGAACAGGGAACCACCCTGCAGGGGCCCGGCTAGGAGGTCACTGCCTCCTGTCCCAGCCAGTCCCCTGCCCTAGGAAGGAGGCATCAGGAGCTGGACCTGTGACAGCTCCTTACCATCAACCCATCCCGACCCCTCACCCTGGCATTGGTGTCCACGGTGTCCAAGGCCACAGGGAAGTTTTATCTTTAACTGAGAGAAAAGAGAATGGGGAGGAAGAGGAAGAGGTGGGGAGTAAAAGGGGGAGGGAAGGAAAGTGAAGAAGGCAGGGCCTCAGGGCGTTCCTGGGCCCCTGGGCCTGCCCTGCAGGGAGGGCCTGTGCAGGACCTGGGCCTTAGAGTGGGGTGTGGAAGCCTCGAAGCAAACTCTAGGGCAGGAGGTAGACGCCTATCTTGGACAAGAAAAGTCCTCTGGTCTGTCTGGACCGAAAATGGTGCCCAGGGAAGCACTCTCCAGCCCCGACCTTCTCCAGGAGACAAGACTCACCTTTACTGTCATCCTGGAAAGCAAAGTTAGAAAAAGCTGGTTTTGCACTCTCATCCCAGGTCTCGAACCACTTTCTGTCGTCCCTGGACCTGCCGGAAGGGCACCTCGTTGTCAGCAGGGTAACCTGGTCCCGGACGCCTTTTCCCTCACCCATCCATGTGCTGCTCACTCACCTGCCTCGGCCTTGCCTATCCTTCCTCCAGGAGCACACGACGAACACCACCATCAACAGCAGAAACAGGGCCCCGGCTCCCGCCAGGCCCCCGACCAGCGCCTTCCAGGAGATGGCCACCTCGCAGCGCGGGCCCGAGAACCAGTGCGTGTCCGTGGAGAAGCAGCTGGAGGAGGGGGTCACAGGTCAACNCTCAGTAGTGTTGGGAAAGTGAAAATTTCCCCAAAGGGGTGAGTAGTCCATGTGAAACTCATCTTGATTTGCTACCTGGCTTCCCAGGTGACTCAGCGGTAAAGACTCCACCTGCCAAAGCAGGAGACACAGTATAATGGGGTTTGATCTCTGGGTCGGGAAGATCCCCTGAAGTAGGAAATGGCAACCCACTCCAGTATTCTGGCCTCGGGGAATCCCATGGACAGAGGAGCCTCACAGAGCTGGACATGACTGACATGACTGAGCACGTGTGGATGAGCTGCTGCTGCGGNCTGCCAAAGCAGGAGACACAGTATAATGGGGTTTGATCTCTGGGTCGGGAAGATCCCCTGAAGTAGGAAATGGCAACCCACTCCAGTATTCTGGCCTCGGGGAATCCCATGGACAGAGGAGCCTCACAGAGCTGGACATGACTGACATGACTGAGCACGTGTGGATGAGCTGCTGCTGCGGCTAAGTCGCTTCAGTCGTGTCCGACTCTGTGCGACCCCATAGATGGCGGCCCACCAGGCTCCCCCGTCCCTGGGATTCTCCAGGCCAGAACACTGGAGGGGGTGTGCATGAGCAATGCATTCTTATTCATTCTTACAAATTTAGGCTCCTGTCCTTCATAAAGGCCAGGTGACAGGAGCCCTATCCTCAGCTGTTGGCTAGAACAATTAGCAAGTTCTTCCGACAGCCTTGAGTTCTCTTAGACTGGCACTTTTAAGGAGGGCTGAGGGTCATCCTAGGGACCTTGAGTGGTTAGAAACTCTGTGAGTGTCTGTCCAAGTCTTTATAGTTCAAGGTTGAGGCTCAGCAGAGAAGGAGACTCAGGGTGGCCAGGCTAGAGTCTGGTCAAGGAGACAATGCTTGCCAAAGTAAAAATTACAGATAGGGCCAGAGCTGCCTGACAGTCATTCCCAACATGAGTTCCTTTATGCTTCTTTGAGCTAACCTTACCTCCGTTACTGGAGTGAGTGAGTCTCTTTCCAAAGTTTGAATGCGCTTATACATATGTATGTGTATACATGTATGTATTCATAGGAAACATATATGTGTATGTTTTGACAAAACTGTGTACTGGATTCACTGCGTAAACCATTCTTAGAGACTTGCCATGACGGTACCATTATTTTTGATTTGAACATGATAGTCTATGTTATGACTTGTCCATAGTCCTTCTAGTTTCCTATGGAGGGCTGTTTGGGTTGTTTCCAATTTCTACGGGAAGTGCGATAAACTGGATGGCAATAAACACTCTCATGAATGCCTCCTTAAAGTGCTTCTTGAACACAGAGATGGAAAGTTGGAATTACTGGGTCCTTGAATGTGCATTTAAAATTTTAATAGATGCCACCAAATTACCTTTTTAAAGCAGCCCAACCCACTTATACTTCTGCCAGCCAGATAGAAGTGTTTATTCTTCCCACTTTGCCCAACACTGGATAGAATCAAAGTTCCTAGTACTTGCTAATCTGCTAGGTCAAAAGTAGTCGTTTTATTTGATTGTTTCCACTAGCCATTTGCGTTTCCTTTTCTGAAACTGGACTAAGTCCTCAGATATTAAAATGACTTCTGATGAATTCTGCACTGTTCCCTGGCTCTAGCAGTGGGGTCATAGCCCCGAGTCATGCTAAGGGCAAGATGGAGATGGGGAGGAGTGAGGGGCAGAGGGAGTCAAGAACACATTTTCCTCTCCTCCGAGAGCAAAGAAAGTGAAAAGTTAAAGTGAAGTCGCTCAGTCGTGTCTGACTCTGCGACCCCATGGACTGTAGTCTACCAGGCTCCTCCATCCAAGGGATTTTCCAGGCAAGTGGGTTGCCATTTCCTTTTCCAGGGGATCTTCCTGACCCAGGGGTCGAACCCAGGTCTCCCGCACTGCAGGCAGACACTTTACCATCTAAACCAATAGGAGTGAAACTAAGAAGAGGCCCCAGAGGCCCCTTGGACTCCAGAGTCCAAGGTCTTGGTCAAGTGAATTCTCTGTCCAGTTTTGCTAGTTCTTTGTGGAGGGCAGGGTAAGGGTAAGGAAGTGAAGTGTCCTAGGAACTGCCCTGAGTGGGCCAGGCATCCTGGGGTTGGAGCTCTTCCCTGCTGACACCCCCTGGGCTTGTCTTATCTTCTAGGTAGTCCACCCTCCCTGCAGCAACCTCAGATCCAGGGAGGAGGGGGAAAGGGGGGAGGTGGAGCCCTGCAAAGGTGAGGCTGTGTTCAGCCCCCACGCCCAGCAGGGCAGATAACCTCATCTGGTGCTGCTGTGCACAGTGCGGCCTCCCCGCTGCAGTCCCCTGTGCTGCCGCTGGCCCTGCTCCCAGCCTCCGCGGCGCCTCCGGACCCATGCAGCTGTTCAGGGTGCTGCGTCTCCTCTGGATGCTCAGGGCCTTCCTGGGGTCCACAGGTGAGGAGGCGCGGTGGGGGAGGGCTGCGGAGACTGTCCTGATGTCTCAGGGCAGTGTGTGTGTGTGTGTTTGGGGGGACTCTGAGGTCTAAGGAGCCGGAGGAGGCATTCCTCAGAGCTCTCTGTGTGAGCAGAACCGAGGCGGGGGAGGGGAGGGAAGCTGGGTCCCAGGGGTGCTGCTCTCCCCTCCGCCGGGACTGAGCAGGTTTGCAGGAGTCCGCGTGCGTCAGTTGGATGGGACAACCTCTTTCTGGAAGAGTGCTCTTCCCACTTGGACTCAGTTTTCAGATCCCCCTTCGTCCTGTTGCTCCTGCTCCCCCAGCTCTGATGCTTCCTCCAGCCTGGATTCTCTCTCTTCCTTTGTGAGTGCCTGCTCAGTCGCTTCAGTGTTGTCTGCCTCTTGGCGACCCCATGGACTGTAGCCCGTCGGGCTTCTCTGTCCATGGGATTTCCCAGGCAAGAATTCCAGAGTGCCATTTCCTTCTCCAGGGGATCTTCCCAATGCAGGGATTGAACCCACACCTCCTGCGTCTCCTGCACTGCAGGCAGATTCTTTGCCACTGAGTCCCCGGGGAAGCCCCACCCCTCCCTTTACTCTCACCCATTCAGCCCTCCTGAGGGACCTGTGTCTGCCCTGGGAACCCCTCCTTTCTCTGAGGCATCTTCACTTTTGGTCCCGGTGGCCCCTCTTCCAGCTCTGCCCCTGACTCTCCCACCCCAACCCAGCCCACGTTTCTGGACACAGCTGTCCTTGGCAGGGTGGTGAGGGGAGATCTGGATGGCTCCCAAGAGGTGCTGAGTCTAGCTGAGGACACTAACCCCAGAGAGGGCAGGAGGTCTGGGTGTTTCCTGCTTGCAACTGCTGTGTCTGTTGGTCACCCTCAGCGTCATGAGATCTTTGAGCCTCACTCTGGTGAGAGTGGTAACCTGTAAAATGGGGTTGAGGATACTGTATCTGTAGAGAGAAGGGCTCACGTTTGTAGCCTAGTTAATTGAGATAGAATAGGTAACAGAAAATACATCTTTTTGGTACCTTTTTAAAAAGAATATTATTTGGTTGCGCCGTGTCTTAGTCTCAGCTTGAGGGGTCTAGTTCCCTGACCAGGGATCAAGCCCAGACCCCCTGCACAGGGAGCATGGAGCGTTAGTCACTGGACCACTGGGGAAGTCTCAAAAACATATTTATGTTTGTTATTAACACTCACAGCTACATATTAAGGTTTCCCAGGACTCACGTCTGCCTGCCAAGGTGTCTCTTTCTGGAAGTTTCCTTTTCTGTCCTGTCTCTCAGCCTGTGTGTGGTCCTCTCTCCTTGCCCCTCAAACTCAGTGAAGTCTGAGCTTCAGTCTCCATTTTCCCCTTTGGTATTCTCTTGGCAACTTTCCGCTCTCCCCGGCAACCCTGTTTCCCAGAGTCCATGATGGGTCCCCATCCTCAGCCCAGGTTTGGCTGGGTTCTCTGTCTCTCTCTCCAAAGAGGAGAGTCAACCCAGACAGCAGTGGGTCACAGGGAGAGGGGCAGAGGTGAGCCAGAGGGTGGGGCACGGAACCAGAAGGGACAAGACTCTGGGCAGCAGGAGAAGGTGGGAGGAGGGAGCAGAGTAAGGGGAGCGTGGGTGTGTGAGGAGGAAGGGATGGGTGAGGCGCTGGGAGGAGGCAGGACCTTTGCTGAGCCTGCGTGCTCAGCGCTGCCATTCCAGGACTGTGAGGTCAGTACTCAGACAAGATGGCCAAGGAATCAAGGGTGTCTCCACTGAAACTTCCCCTGGGGAGGCTGCCCTGGGGAGCAGACAGATGTTTTGGGTCTCATTTATTCATTATTATTTTAAAACATATTTGTGTGTTTGGCTCCGTCCGGTCTCAGTTGCGGCACTTGGGATCTTTAGTTGCGTCTTGCGAACTCTTAGTTGCGGCACGTGGGATCCAGTTCCCCAACCAGGGATCAAACCTGGTTTCCCTGCATTGAGAGGGTAGACCCTTAGCCACTGGATCGACCACCAGGGAAGTCCCCAGATGTTGGCCTTTAAAACCTGGAAGGACCCCGGCCCCAAAGTGCTCTGATGGGGGAATAACTGGTGGCACCTCCTACCTTCTGTGACATGTACCTGGAACCTGGGAAAGTGAGTAACCTATGTGGTGGTAAGGTGACAGGCCAACCTACCACTTAGTCCCTCTGTTCTACCGCCAATACAGGAACTTCAGCCACGGCCACATCCACCTCTAATGAGCTTTGGCGCACTGCTCTGAGGAATCCCCCACACTCCAAAGGCACAGCAAAGTGGCCACTGGACACCCCCAAAACCTCTCCCACTCCTGATGCTAGGGAAAACATACCCAAGACTATCAGCACCTCCCCCGACTCGAAATCCCTGTCTGAAACNTCTGCCCCTGACTCTCCCACCCCAACCCAGCCCACGTTTCTGGACACAGCTGTCCTTGGCAGGGTGGTGAGGGGAGATCTGGATGGCTCCCAAGAGGTGCTGAGTCTAGCTGAGGACACTAACCCCAGAGAGGGCAGGAGGTCTGGGTGTTTCCTGCTTGCAACTGCTGTGTCTGTTGGTCACCCTCAGCGTCATGAGATCTTTGAGCCTCACTCTGGTGAGAGTGGTAACCTGTAAAATGGGGTTGAGGATACTGTATCTGTAGAGAGAAGGGCTCACGTTTGTAGCCTAGTTAATTGAGATAGAATAGGTAACAGAAAATACATCTTTTTGGTACCTTTTTAAAAAGAATATTATTTGGTTGCGCCGTGTCTTAGTCTCAGCTTGAGGGGTCTAGTTCCCTGACCAGGGATCAAGCCCAGACCCCCTGCACAGGGAGCATGGAGCGTTAGTCACTGGACCACTGGGGAAGTCTCAAAAACATATTTATGTTTGTTATTAACACTCACAGCTACATATTAAGGTTTCCCAGGACTCACGTCTGCCTGCCAAGGTGTCTCTTTCTGGAAGTTTCCTTTTCTGTCCTGTCTCTCAGCCTGTGTGTGGTCCTCTCTCCTTGCCCCTCAAACTCAGTGAAGTCTGAGCTTCAGTCTCCATTTTCCCCTTTGGTATTCTCTTGGCAACTTTCCGCTCTCCCCGGCAACCCTGTTTCCCAGAGTCCATGATGGGTCCCCATCCTCAGCCCAGGTTTGGCTGGGTTCTCTGTCTCTCTCTCCAAAGAGGAGAGTCAACCCAGACAGCAGTGGGTCACAGGGAGAGGGGCAGAGGTGAGCCAGAGGGTGGGGCACGGAACCAGAAGGGACAAGACTCTGGGCAGCAGGAGAAGGTGGGAGGAGGGAGCAGAGTAAGGGGAGCGTGGGTGTGTGAGGAGGAAGGGATGGGTGAGGCGCTGGGAGGAGGCAGGACCTTTGCTGAGCCTGCGTGCTCAGCGCTGCCATTCCAGGACTGTGAGGTCAGTACTCAGACAAGATGGCCAAGGAATCAAGGGTGTCTCCACTGAAACTTCCCCTGGGGAGGCTGCCCTGGGGAGCAGACAGATGTTTTGGGTCTCATTTATTCATTATTATTTTAAAACATATTTGTGTGTTTGGCTCCGTCCGGTCTCAGTTGCGGCACTTGGGATCTTTAGTTGCGTCTTGCGAACTCTTAGTTGCGGCACGTGGGATCCAGTTCCCCAACCAGGGATCAAACCTGGTTTCCCTGCATTGAGAGGGTAGACCCTTAGCCACTGGATCGACCACCAGGGAAGTCCCCAGATGTTGGCCTTTAAAACCTGGAAGGACCCCGGCCCCAAAGTGCTCTGATGGGGGAATAACTGGTGGCACCTCCTACCTTCTGTGACATGTACCTGGAACCTGGGAAAGTGAGTAACCTATGTGGTGGTAAGGTGACAGGCCAACCTACCACTTAGTCCCTCTGTTCTACCGCCAATACAGGAACTTCAGCCACGGCCACATCCACCTCTAATGAGCTTTGGCGCACTGCTCTGAGGAATCCCCCACACTCCAAAGGCACAGCAAAGTGGCCACTGGACACCCCCAAAACCTCTCCCACTCCTGATGCTAGGGAAAACATACCCAAGACTATCAGCACCTCCCCCGACTCGAAATCCCTGTCTGAAACATTGCTCAAATCACTCATCAATTCCAACCCCCCAACAAGCCCCACGTCCAAGTTTGTCTTCAAGGTTGAAACCAGCCCACCTACCATGATCGTCTATATGGGCTCGACACAGTGCGTCAATCCGACGAGCCTGATAATCACCACCACTTACCCCACCACCACCTGCGTGAGCCAGACCCAGGTGTCCTTCCCAAGCTCTCACACCACCACACCTGGGACAGAGACACCACAGACAACCATCACCGGTACTTATCCCATGTCCACAACCGAGAGAGTCACCTCCGCCGTGACCAGTCCCCCGACAGTCACCACTTCAGGGAAAACTCCCACAACCACGGCCCCACCCTCCTCCTTTGTCCCAACTAGACACACAACCCCAGATACTCTGATCTTCTCTATGACTGGTACCACTAAAAGGACTACCCCAGCCACTGCAAGTGTCCACACAACTGCGTCTCCTACCCCAACAATCGTGCCTACCTCTGCTACTACCCCTTCTCTGACTACTAGGAACACCTTGAAAACAACAGACAAAAGCTTCTCACCCAGCACCCATACTATGAGCACTACTTCACTTCCAGACACTCCCAGGACATTTAGAACATCCACAGCCACCATGCCTGCTCCAGCTGATTTACTAACAACACCTACAACACCAGTTGCATCTACTGCCACTGAAGCAACCACCGGAACAGGTACACTGAACACAGCTCCTGTGAATACAATGGGCTCCGTGGAGACGACACTCATTCCAATGACCGACGCTCGCACAGAAACTCTCACTGGCTCAGTTACTTCCGTTTCTCCAGTCCTGTCCTCAACCAGTCCTGCCACATCTACCACATCCAAATCCAGCCCTGTGCCAACCAGCACTGATACGCACGTGACATCCACTACCAAGGGACCGCCCTCCTCCACCGTAGCCACAACAGAAACAGGCGAGACCAGGCACCCAGTGTCTCATGCTTCTCCCACCAGGAAAACCACATTTCTTACTTCCACTGATGTTTCCGCAGAATCTGTGATGACAGAGATCACTTCTGTGGCCCCAGTCACACCGTCATATACTCTCACAAATACAGCCATTTATCCAGCTGCTTCTACTTCAGTGACCACCAGCATCTGGACATCACCCATCAGTAAGCACCAGTCTCCATCTGCTTCAACCACAGAGCAGGCCTCCACTTCAACCAGANTCTAACCACTCAAGGTCCCTAGGATGACCCTCAGCCCTCCTTAAAAGTGCCAGTCTAAGAGAACTCAAGCCTGTCGGAAGAACTTGCTAATTGTTCTAGCCAACAGCTGAGGATAGGGCTCCTGTCACCTGGCCTTTGTGAAGGACAGGAGCCCAAATTTGTAAGAATGAATAAGAATGCATTGCTCATGCACACCCCCTCCAGTGTTCTTGCCTGGAGAATCCCAGGGAAGGGGGAGCCTGGTGGGCCGCCATCTGTGGTGTCGCACAGAGTCGGACACGACTGAAGCGACTTAGCCGCAGCAGCAGCAGCTCATCCACACGTGGTCAGTCATGTCAGTCATGTCCAGCTCTGTGAGGCTCCTCTGTCCATGGGATTCTCCAAGGCCAGAATACTGGAGTGGGTTGCCATTTCCTACTTCAGGGGATCTTCTCGACCCAGAGATCAAACCCCATTATACTGTGTCTCCTGCTTTGGCAGGTGGAGTCTTTACCACTGAGTCACCTGGGAAGCCAGGTAGCCAATCAAGATGAGTTTCACATGGACTACTCACCCCTTTGGGGAAATTTTCACTTTCCCAACACTACTGAGTCCTTGCTTTCTCACTTGTCTGCACCGTCACTCTTCCTTTAAAATATCACGCACGAGTGCTAAGTCACTTTAGTCACATCCAACTCTTTGTGACNAATCAAGATGAGTTTCACATGGACTACTCACCCCTTTGGGGAAATTTTCACTTTCCCAACACTACTGAGTCCTTGCTTTCTCACTTGTCTGCACCGTCACTCTTCCTTTAAAATATCACGCACGAGTGCTAAGTCACTTTAGTCACATCCAACTCTTTGTGACCCTGTAGACTGTAGCCCACCAAACTCCTCTGTGCACGAGATTCTCCAGGCAAGAGTACTGGAATGAGTTGCTATGCCCTCCTCCAGGGGATCTTCCTGACCCAGGGTTCAAACCCATGTCTCATATGTCTCCTGCATTGGCAGGTGGGTTCTTTACCACTAGCGTCACCTGTGAAACCCTTTAAAGTATCACTTCTGTGCAAATCTAAGTGGAATTCAGTTTATGCTAGACTCTTTTTCCTATTGAAATAATATATTACTGATTAAGATCTGTCCTTACCACTTTAATGTCTGGCTTTGTTTATCTTTGACAACTTGGAGAATGTGTTTTTAAAGGTAATTGAAAAGTACGTTAGAGGAACCTTCTGGGAAGGCTGTGGGCTAGGATATATCAGGGCTTCATCTTCCCAGCTAAGCATCAACTGCATTGGCAGAATCTGTCTGACCTAACTATTTTGGAATTTTAGAGTCTGTTGAAGGCTTAAAACTTGAAGGGAAAGACCTGGATGGTAAATTGCAAAGTTTGGTCAATTTCAGTTCTTAGCGCAGTAGCAGCTACCCATTCAGCACCTCCAGCCACATGGCAGGCAGCTATGCCTGTGTTCCTGGAGTTGTTCACACACAACTTGTGGAAGCTAGGATAGACAAAAAGGACCATGTCCTCCAAATGTCAGGGATCTGTGCTCTGATCCACTGATTGCTACTGATCACACAGGTGCAGGAAAAGAGGTAGGTGGCCATAGTTGTTGCATTTCTCCTGCATTCTTACAAGACCTCCCTCTCCACCTGAAATGATTTCTGGGTGATTTAAAGCACCCACAGCCCTCCCCCCTTCATTTTTTGTATTTTCTCCTTTTGAGAGTCAGATATTAAGGACTAGGACATTCAAAAACAACTGCATATATGGGGTAGATTTGAAAGTGGCCATGCATGCCCAGGGCAAGTATTAGAGAATACCTGACAAGACTGTAATTTGTATGTTCTGCTGAGATCCTTGGCACAGAGACAGAGCACAATAGTCAAAAAATAAACGAAAACAACAGAAGAAAACAACAGACCCTAGGGAAGGAGGGAAATCTGATTTCCAGAGTTGCCACACTATTAGAGTCAAATATTTATTGTTCAACAGGAAACAAAACATTAGCAAACCAAATTCAATATTGCATTAAAAGGATTACATACCACGATCAAGTGGGATTTCTTCCAGGGACGCAAGAATGAATCCATATCTGCAAAAGAATCACCATGATACACCACGTTAACAAAGTGAAAGATAAAAGTCATATGACCATCTCATTAGATGCAGAAAAAAGCACTTGACAAAGTTCAACAAGTTAAGACTTTTTAAAAAACCTCTCAATAAAATGGGTCTGCAAGCAACATACCTCAACATAATAAAGGCCTTCTATGACAAGTCCGCAGCAAACATCATACTCAGTGGTGAAAAACTGAAAGCTACCTCTTTAAGATCAGGAACAGAACAAGGACGCCCACTCTTGCTCCTCTTATTCAACATAGTATTGGAAATCCTACGCAAGAAAAAGAAAAGTCTCCATATTGGAAAAGAAGAAGTAAAACTTTCACTAGTTGCAAGTGACATGATTTTATATACAGAAAACCCTAAAGACTCCCCCAAAGAAACTACTTGAAAAAATAAATGAATACAGTAAAGTCCAGGGAATGAAACCAATATACAAAAACACGTTGCACTTCTATATTCTAACAACAAACTAACTGGAAAATTAAGGAAACAATCCCATTTACAATCATAGCAAAAAGAGTAAAATACCTGGAATAAATTTAACTAAGTGAAAGACCTGCACAATCAAAGCTGCAGAACATTGCTGAAAGAAATTGAAGAAGACACAGAGAAATGGAAAGGTATCCTGTGCCCATGTAGCCATCCCCAAGTTCCCTTCAGCTGACCCCGCGCGCCACAGGCATATTCATTTTCTTAAAGGTATTCTGTACTCATGGATTAGAAGAGTTCACATGGTCAAAATATGAGTCCTCACACGGAATCTGTAGATTGCTTTAGGTAGTATGAACATTTTAACAATGTGAATTCTTCTAATCTGTGAATACAGAATACCTTTGAAAAGATGAACGCAATCTACAGATTCAGTGTAATCCCTACCAAAACCCCAACGATATTTTTCACAGAAATAGAACCAAATGTTCTAAGACTTATATGGAACTACAGAAGACTCCGCCAATCTGTTGTCTGTATCAGTGAGTTTTGTTTTGGTTTTAGACTCCACATCGAAGTGAGATCATGCAGTCCTTGTCATTTTCCACCTGAGTTATTTCACTTAGCATGATGCCCTCAAGGTCCATCCACGTTGTTGCAAGTGTCAGGATTTCCTTCTTCTTCTGGCTAAAAACATCAGATTGTGATATTAGAATTATATATATTTCCTTTCCACATTTCCTTTTCCACTCACCCATGAGTGGACATTTCTCTGTCTTGGCTACTGTAAATAATACTGCAGTGAACGTGAAGGTGCAGGTATCTTTTCAAGTTAGTGGGTTATCTTCCTTGAATGAATACACAAAAGTGGAAATACTAGATCATGTGGTAGTTCTACTCTTGATGTTTTCAGGGATCCTCCATATTTTTTTCCATAGCGGTTGTACCAACTTACATTCCCACCAACAGTGCACAGGGGCTCCCTCTTTCCCACATCCTCTCCAACACTTGTTACCGCTTGTCTTTTGATAACAGCCATTCTAACTGGTGTTAAAGCGATATCTTACTGTGATTTTGACTTGCATATCCCTGGTGATCAATGATGCTGAGCACATTTTCTTGTACTTGTTGGCTTTCTGTGTATCTCTAGTATGTTTATGATACAGGAACGTTGCGGGTAACATGCTTTTCGGTATATTTTTTGAAACTTCTGTTTCCATGTGAAGTTTGTTCCTTGTGAAATGTTTCCCACTAATCAGTATCCCCCTTCTCGCCTCACCCCTGCCTCTCTCTTCTTCCTTGTTTCATGTATGCTCGGTGATTCCTAAGAAAGGAGTACCTAGCNATCTCTAGTATGTTTATGATACAGGAACGTTGCGGGTAACATGCTTTTCGGTATATTTTTTGAAACTTCTGTTTCCATGTGAAGTTTGTTCCTTGTGAAATGTTTCCCACTAATCAGTATCCCCCTTCTCGCCTCACCCCTGCCTCTCTCTTCTTCCTTGTTTCATGTATGCTCGGTGATTCCTAAGAAAGGAGTACCTAGCTCACCCTACTCACGTACCCAAGATCATAAAGTGGCATTTCAAGTGGCAGCCACTTCTGTTCTTGACTTTCGTGTCGGCAGTTTTATTTTATCACCACTGCTTTAATGTAGTTCCTATAAATCCATTATATAAGCTTTATGAGTTAACGCAAACACTCTAGCCTGAGAAAAAGCAAGCAGGGGGTGGGGGGATGGGGAGGGAGTAAGAGAACAAGAGTTTGCCAGTTTCCGTTTGCAATATGACTTGATATTATTGCCCTCATTTTCATTCTAATGAGGACTAATACCCTAATTAATTTCAGTATGAGATTCATCCTCTTAGGAGGAATGCTCACATTAAGTTAGAGAAATGAATGCCACCATTTATAGATTTATAAGTTAAAAAAAAAAAAGAAAAAACTCACAGGAAGCTTGTGCAAGTATTTCTCACATGGCTACTGACTTCTGGGGACTGTGTATAAGGAAGAACAAGTCAGCTTGTGGTCTTCTGAAGGTTCACCAAAACGATTTCAACTCAAGGAAATTCAATCTCACCTTTCCCTAGCATTTATTTCTTCTCTTAATCACCTTCCTAAAGTCCGGTGTATTAGAAAGTTCTGTTAACACTAGCCTACCCGATACAGTCAGTCCAGGAACAACTATGAATATGGAGGGCACTATTACCCTACTACTTATAATGTCAACGGGCTTCCTTGGTAGCTCAGCTAGTAAAGAATCCATCTGCAATGCAGGAGACCACGGTTTGATCCCTGGGTTGGAAGATCCCCTGGAGAAGGGAATGGCTACCCACTCCATTCTGGCCTGGAGAATTCCATGAAGAGTATATTCCATGGGTTTGCAAAAAGTCAGACACAACTGAGCAACTTTCACTATAATGCCAACAGAATACTGAACAGTAAACACTCAACTAAAAAGTAATCGGAGCTTTGGACCAAAACTGGTGAAACTGAAAGACCTGTGTGTGTTGAGTATCCCAGACCATAATCTGTCACTCAGTTTTTACTTCCTATTAGTTACAGTCTTGTTGCTTCAAAGCTCTTGGAGTTTTTTGTTTGGTTGTTTGCCTTTGTTTTCTGGTTGGAAAAGTTGCTTTTGTAAAACTGCGGATTTATAAATATAAATTTGCTCTTAATAGCGAAAGTCACTCAGTCATGTCCAACTCTTTGTGACCCCATGGACTACACACCCCATGGAATTTGCTCTTAGAATTTGGTTTTTTGTTTGTTTAAAAAATTAATGCACAAGTTGTCTTCTGGCTTTGATGAACCTCAGTTCTTGCTGAGTTTGGGGGTTGTTTTTTTTCAGTTCTGGTATCTAGACCAACTTCCAACTGAAACCACACTAAGAAACCCCTTTGCTTCCAAGTCTTAGGAATGTTTCAGAAGTTAAAACTGTCTTTTCCATGTTGGTGATCTTAAAAACTATCCTTTTTGTTGTTTAGTGCCTAAGTCACGTCTGACTCTTTTGAGACCCCATAGGCTGTAGCCCACCAGGCTCTTCTGTCCATGGGGTCTCCCAGGCAAGAATACTGGAGTGGGTTGCCATTTCTTTCTTCAGAGAATCTCCCCCACCAAGCAACTAAACCCCATCTCCTGCACCAGCAGGCAGATTCTTTACCACTGAGCCACCAGGAAAATCTTTTTTAAAAAAACTACCTTAAGAGTTTTTATTTTAATCGTTCTATTCTCCAACTGCAATCTGAAGTAGCTATAGCATCTAGCCTTGGTGAATCGGTTCAAGTGTGCATTTTACTCAGAAGTAAAATTTAAGATAAAATATATACTAAACACATCTAGAAAACTTGGCTTGTGGTACACAATGATGGCTTACTCAGTAACTGTTATAGGTAGCTGTTAGGTCACACTTTTCATTTCTGGGTAGTGCTTTTACAATTCGTTCCACTTTTATGATGTAAATGAATGCCATATTTTTAAAAATATTACCAGGTCCAGGACCATTCTTACACTTTATACTACAGGAAATTTCATTTAATGGGTTTAAAATAAAACATTGTTGATTGGACTGTTAAAAGCAAACTACTGTTCCTCCAGTTTACATAGAACATTCATTCACCAAGACAGACCACACTCTCGGCCATAAAACACACCTGAACATTTTTGAAATAGAAATCATACAATGTCTGCTCTCAGACCACAATGGAATTAAACTGAAAATCACTAATAGAAAGATAACTAGAAATACAAACCACTTCTAAATAACACGATTCAAAGAAGAAATCTCAAGAGAAATTTTAAAATATTTTGAACTAAATGAAAATGGAAATACGATTTATCAAAATTTGTGGGACGCAGTGAAAGCAATGCTTTAGAAGGAAATGTATAGCATTGAATGCATGTATTAAAAAACAAGATCTAAACTTAATCATCTAAGTTTCCACCTTAAGAATTCAGAAAAGAAGAGCAAGTTAAATCCAAAGCGAGCTGAAGAAAAGAAACAATAAGAATTAGAGCAGAAGTCAATGTAACTGAACACAGGAAATCAAGAGAAAAAAATCAACTAAGCAAAAGCCGGTTCTTTGAAAAGATCAATAAGGATAACTAAGAAAAAGAGAGGGACTTTCCCGGTGGCCCATTAACTAAGACTTCACACTCCCCATACAGGGGGCCCAGGTGCAATCCCTGGCTGAGAAACTAGATCCCACATGCCACAACTAAGACCCAGCACAGCCAAATAAATAAATAAAAGTAGTTTTAAGAGAAAAAGAGAAAGGGCACAGATTACTAATATCAGAAATGGAAGACGGCACATCACTACAGATCCCCCGGGCATTAAAAAGATAATACAGGAATACTAAGAATAACTCTATGCCCACAAATTTGATAACAGATGAAACAGATGAAATGGCTGCTGCTGCCGCTGAGTCACTTCAGTCACGTCCGACTCTGTGCAACCCCACAGACGACAGCCCACCAGGCTCCTCTGTCCCCGGGAGTCTCCAGGCAAGAACACTGGAGTGGGTTGCCATTTCCTCCTCCAATGCATGCGTGCATGCTAAGTCACTTCAGTCACGTCCGACTCTGTGTGACCCTGTGCACAGCAGCCCTCCAGGCTCCTCTGTCCAAGGATTCTCCAGGCAAGAACACTGGAGTGGGTTGCCATTTCCTTCTCCCCAGATGAAATGGACTGGTTTCCTTTTAGGTTTAAACCTAAACTCCGTACATGCAGGGCAAGGAGAGACTGAGAGAGTGCCCACTGCAGTGTCCAGGTGGGACTGCATATTGTCAAAGGTGTTGGGTTACTCTTGAGATAGACTGACTTGGTTAGTGCAGTAACAGCATGTCCTGTTCTAAGCAACACCCAAGGCAAACAAGAGTTTGGGGCCATCCACTAGGGTTCCAACTGGTGAGGAATTGATTAACCAGTGCCTTATGAGCCAGGATGTGGGGGGAAAAAAGATGGCCTCAGACCCTTGCAGGCAAACCCAAACGTCCTTTTGTTACTGAGAGTTATGCATGGGTGGGTCAGCTGCTTGCCACTCAAAAGCCAGTAAACAGGGCAGGTTGAGGAAAGTTTCCAGGAAAGGAAAGTTTGCTTTATTTTAGATGCCGGCAACTAGTAGGGGGACGGTGATGGACATCTGCCCAAAGGCCGACTCTCCCCACCTCCTACAAGCAGGGGGGAGAGCTTTTATAGATGGCGGGGGGTGAGTGGTGGGAGGTGTCCGTGCAGAAACAGCACAGTCATCTCTAATAGTCACTTTCAAATCGGTCATCAGTGGTCTGACTAGCATCACCTTGGTTGTTTTAGGTACAGTTAACCTTTTAGTTCCAGGGTGAGCCTGTTCGAATTTCTTTGCAGTCAATTCTCAGAATGGTGGCAGTTCAAGTCCTGGGTACAGTCTGGTCATCGTGTAGTTAACTTTCCCACCTCATATTTTGGTATCTATGACAGCTCACAGGATATGGCTCAGAATATCCTCTATAGCCCTCGAGAAAGAACTAAAGGTCCTTGACTATGCTTAGTGACTACATTATTATTATTTAGTNTGTGCAACCCCACAGACGACAGCCCACCAGGCTCCTCTGTCCCCGGGAGTCTCCAGGCAAGAACACTGGAGTGGGTTGCCATTTCCTCCTCCAATGCATGCATGCATGCTAAGTCACTTCAGTCACGTCCGACTCTGTGTGACCCTGTGCACAGCAGCCCTCCAGGCTCCTCTGTCCAAGGATTCTCCAGGCAAGAACACTGGAGTGGGTTGCCATTTCCTTCTCCCCAGATGAAATGGACTGGTTTCCTTTTAGGTTTAAACCTAAACTCCGTACATGCAGGGCAAGGAGAGACTGAGAGAGTGCCCACTGCAGTGTCCAGGTGGGACTGCATATTGTCAAAGGTGTTGGGTTACTCTTGAGATAGACTGACTTGGTTAGTGCAATAACAGCATGTCCTGTTCTAAGCAACACCCGAGGCAAACAAGAGTTTGGGGCCATCCACTAGGGTTCCAACTGGTGAGGAATTGATTAACCAGTGCCTTATGAGCCAGGATGTGGGGGGAAAAAAGATGGCCTCAGACCCTTGCAGGCAAACCCAAACGTCCTTTTGTTACTGAGAGTTATGCATGAGTGGGTCAGCTGCTTGCCACTCAAAAGCCAGTAAACAGGGCAGGTTGAGGAAAGTTTCCAGGAAAGGAAAGTTTGCTTTATTTTAGATGCCGGCAACTAGTAGGGGGACGGTGATGGACATCTGCCCAAAGGCCGACTCTCCCCACCTCCTACAAGCAGGGGGGAGAGCTTTTATAGATGGCGGGGGGTGAGTGGTGGGAGGTGTCCGTGCAGAAACAGCACAGTCATCTCTAATAGTCACTTTCAAATCGGTCATCAGTGGTCTGACTAGCATCACCTTGGTTGTTTTAGGTACAGTTAACCTTTTAGTTCCAGGGTGAGCCTGTTCGAATTTCTTTGCAGTCAATTCTCAGAATGGTGGCAGTTCAAGTCCTGGGTACAGTCTGGTCATCGTGTAGTTAACTTTCCCACCTCATATTTTGGTATCTATGACAGCTCACAGGATATGGCTCAGAATATCCTCTATAGCCCTCGAGAAAGAACTAAAGGTCCTTGACTATGCTTAGTGACTACATTATTATTATTTAGTCACAATAAACTGTGGAAAATTCTGAAAGAAATGGGAATACCAGACCACCCGACTTGCCTCTTGAGAAACCTGTATGAAGGTCAGGAAGTAACAGAACTGGACATGGAACAACAGACTGGTTCCAAATAGGAAAAGGAGTACGTCAAGGCTGTATATTGTCACCCTGCTTATTTAACTTATATGCAGAATACATCATGAGAAATGCTGGGCTGGTGGAAGCACAAGCTGGAATCAAGATTGCCGAGAGAAATATCAATAACCTCAGATATGCAGATGACACCACCCTTATGGCAGAAAGTGAAGAACTAAATAGCCTCTTGATGAAAGTGAAAGAGGAGAGTGAAAAAGTTGGCTTAAAGCTCAACATTCAGAAAACTAAGATCATGGCATCCGGTCCCATCACTTCATGGCAAATAGATGGGGAAACAGTGGAAACAGTGGCTGACTTTATTTTTCTGGGCTCCAAAATCACTGCAGATGGGGATTGCAGCTATGAAATTAAAAGACGCTTACTCCTTGGAAGGAAAGTTATGACCAATCTAGACAGCATGTTGAAAAGCAGAGATATTGCTTTGTCAACAAAGGTCCATCTAGTCAAGGCTATGGTTTTTCCAGTGGTCATGTATGGATGTGAGAGTTGGACTATAAAGCTGGGTGGCAAAGAATTGATGCTTTTGCACTGTCGTGTTGGAGAAGACTCTTGAGAGTCCCTTGGACTGCNGACTTTATTTTTCTGGGCTCCAAAATCACTGCAGATGGGGATTGCAGCTATGAAATTAAAAGACGCTTACTCCTTGGAAGGAAAGTTATGACCAATCTAGACAGCATGTTGAAAAGCAGAGATATTGCTTTGTCAACAAAGGTCCATCTAGTCAAGGCTATGGTTTTTCCAGTGGTCATGTATGGATGTGAGAGTTGGACTATAAAGCTGGGTGGCAAAGAATTGATGCTTTTGCACTGTCGTGTTGGAGAAGACTCTTGAGAGTCCCTTGGACTGCGAGGAGGTCCAACCAGTTCATCCTAAAGGAGGTCTGCTGCTGCTGCTAAGTCGCTTCAGTCATGTCCAACTCTGTGTGACCCCATAGACGGCAGCCCACCAGGCTCCCCCGTCCCTGGGATTCTCCAGGCAAGAACACTGGAGTGGACCCCATGGACTGCGGCCCACCAGGCTCCTCCATCCATGGGATCCTCCAGGCAAGAGTGCTGGAGTGGGGTGTCATTGCCTTCTCCATAAGGAGGACAGTCCTGGAAATTCATTGGAAGGATTGATGCTGAAGCTGAAATTCCAATACTTTGGCCACCTGATGTGAAGAGCTGACTCATTTGAAAAGACCCTGATGCTAGGAAAGATTGAGGGCAGGAGGAGAAGGGGACGACAGAGGATGAGATGGTTGGATGGCATCACTGACTAATGGACATGGGTTTGGGTGGACTCCAGGAGTTGGTGATAGACAGGGAGGCCTGGAGTGCTATGGTTCATGGGGTCTCAGAGTCGAACACGACTGAGCGACTGAACTGAGTCTCCTTAGACTGTTTTCCTTTGTTTCATTGTTTTTCACTTCTCTGTTTAAACTTATTTTTTGACTAAAGTTTTCCATAGGCAAAAGGCAGGCAGAAGACATGGCAAGGACCACAGAGTTCTGCTCCGTTTCACTTTCCCACCACATGCCCTGACTCCAACAAGTGCCCACTCACGAATCATCCACCTCTTGGCTTCCCATTGTCCAAGCCATAGGGTTAATCTCTTTAGAATAGCCCAGCTCAAAGAGCTAACAACCAGGGTTCATGAGCCATCACCAGCCAGACCACTCTGAGGTCAGCCCATTGGTGGCTGTGGTTTACTCCCTTCTGAGAGCTCCACCTGGAGAAGCGTGTGTACACTGCTAGCAGCTGTGACTCTGCGGGAGTGTATGTGGTTTCTGTCCCCTTCCAGAGCTGGGACAAAAATCCTAGGGGACCCCTCCCCTCCTGCTGTCTGTGCCACAATGTCTGAGCCATACCTTCTGGAGTCGCAGGCCCATCTAATGCAAATGGCAGCCCTGCTGGAGAGATACCCTGAGCTATTTCACTAGTATTTTGCCTTCTCAAAAGTGGTTCTCTGCTCTGATCCCCAGTTCCATATGTATGTTTCTTTACCTGGCAGCACAAGGAGGGACAAGCCTACCAGCTCCCAGTTGCTATTTTCCTTCAGCTCTAGTTTGATAAACCCAGAGGCAGAATTCACTGATGGAGGTGGCAGAGTCTGACCTTGCAGGATGCCAAAGGATATGTTCTTTGTATTGTGTGTTCTGTCGCGCAGTTGTGTCTGACTATTTGAGACCCCATGGGCTGCAGCCCGCCAGGCTCCTCTGTCCATGGTGATTCTCCAGGCAAGAATACTGGAGTGGGTTGCTGCGCCCTCCTCCAGGTGATCTTCCCAACCCTGAGATCGAATCCAGGTCTCCTGCATTGCAGTACGATTCTTTACCAGCTGACCCATCATGTTCTTTGTATTAGGAGAAAAGAACAAGACTGTACCCCTGAAGGCTCTGCTGGAGTAGGCGGGGCCTCAGGGATGGTGGGGGTGGAGGGGGCCGGTCTGATCTGTTGTTCAGGTTGTTTTTTATTTGGCTGCACCAGGTCTCAGTTGGGGCACACAGATCTTTAGCTGTGGCATGTGGGATCTAGTTTCCTGACCAGTGATCGAACCCAGACCCTCTGCACTGAGAACAAGAAGGATTCTTATCCNAGGGATGGTGGGGGTGGAGGGGGCAGGTCTGATCTGTTGTTCAGGTTGTTTTTTATTTGGCTGCACCAGGTCTCAGTTGGGGCACACAGATCTTTAGCTGTGGCATGTGGGATCTAGTTTCCTGACCAGTGATCGAACCCAGACCCTCTGCACTGAGAACAAGAAGGATTCTTATCCACTGGACCATCAGGGAAGTTTCTGTTGTTCGAGTTTTAAGAGTTTCCACTCAACAATGTGTTGTTGGTCCAGCTGTTCGGGTGGGATCCCCGCAGCCATGAGGTCAAACCACTTGTGCTTCCAGGTCATTTTCCCCTGACCCTTTAGAGCCCATTAGCATAGCCCCTTTGGCTTTCTGAGCCGCTTCTCCATCTCTGGTCTTTCCCCCAGCCTGCACCCATTCCTAGGATTTGTCAATTTCCCCCAGATCAGCAATGTGTCACCCAACGTCATAAATATCGTGAGTCACAACTGGGCTCAGCATGGCTAACCCTTCCCACACCAGGTAGAGGATGGACAGGAGCACCTTAACTCTCATTCCTGCAGTGAAGGTGGCCCAATCAGGGCCTTTGAAGACAGGGACAATGGGCAACTAAGACCCAGTGGAGCCAAATAAATAATAGATGTCCTAGGTGGTCCAGTGGTTAAGGCTCCATACTCCCAATGCAGGGGGCCTGGGTTCACTCCTTGGTCAGGGAACTAGACCCCCATATGCTGCAACTGAAGATCATGCATGCTGCAACTAAGACCCAGTACAGACAAATAAAAAATAAATTTTAAAAGGGCGGGGGCACATAGACTGCCTGCCTCATTCCCAACTTCCTATGAATTTTTTGCACTTCCTCTAGAGATTTCCGGGGTCCCACATGCCCAGGAAGGTCCCTGCCATTGAGCAAGCCTCCCTGCCAGACAGAATAATCCAATCTCTAAGGGAGTGAGGACCTTGAACCTCCTGCAGGCTTGTCAGAGGCTAGAGTGTCTAGTGCTGTACTTTTTTTCTGCCTCCATTAGGTCAGGGAAACCATCACCTCTCATATCCCATGGCCACACCAACCATGCCTGCTAACTTTCCCTGGCCTTTAGCTGAAATTTGGCACCCATAACCAAAGCTCAGTTCAGTCAGTTCAGTCGCTCAGTCATGTCCAACTCTTTGCGACCACATGAATCGCAGCAGGCCAGGCCTCCCCGTCCATCACCAACTCCCGGAGTTCACTCAGACTCATGTCCATAGAGTCAGATCCAAATCTCAGTGGGTGTGTATTCTTTCACTATGAACATTTCCTGGATACATGTCATTTAAAACTAATTAACAAGTACTAAACTTATAAAACTACTTAGCTGTTCAAGAGGAAAATGTTAAAACAGGTAAGAAGATAAATAATAAGGTCCTACTGTAAGGCACAGGGAACTATATTCAGTATCTTGTAATAGCCTATAATGAAAAAGAATGTGAAAATATATGTGTGTATATATATATATATATATATATATAAATATATATATAAGTGAATCACTTTGCTGTACATCAGAATCTAACACAACACTAAAACCACTCTACTAAAAAAACTAAAACATTATAAGATAAAAAGATAACAAATAGAAACAAAGGAAGGGCGNAAATAATAAGGTCCTACTGTAAGGCACAGGGAACTATATTCAGTATCTTGTAATAGCCTATAATGAAAAAGAATGTGAAAATATATATGTGTGTATATATATATATATAAATATATATATAAGTGAATCACTTTGCTGTACATCAGAATCTAACACAACACAACCACTCTACTAAAAAAACTAAAACATTATAAGATAAAAAGATAACAAATAGAAACAAAGGAAGGGTGGGAAGGCAGAAGAAGAAAAGTATCAAGGTATTGGTCTTATTATTGCTCATAATAGGGAATTAATTCCTAAAGAAACAGAATTACAGTTATAAGTTACATATTCTATAACACTAACCATTGTTAAATAACTTAATATTCCAAATTATCAGAATAAACATACACAAAATAAAGCAAAGTCCAAATAGTAAAAGTGTTTTTAAGTTATAAAAAATAGGGGAGAAAATATAAGAGAAAAAAAGCTGTCAAATAATAAAAGAAAATGAATTGAGTTCACCTATATTTCAAAGACTTTAACACTGGCACACAAAGAAAAACCCAACTCTGCTATATATAAACGATACATCTCAAAGTGATTCAGAAACTTTTTTGGATATTTTGTTTTTATTGGAACACAGCTGATTTACAATGTAGTGTTAGTTTCCAAGTGTACAGCAAAGTGATTCAGTTACGTAAATACACGCGCTCACTCTTGAAATTCTGTCCTCGACTCAGAAACTTTTGATGGCCAAAAGTTTCCTCAGCAAATGCAAATGAGAAAGTGAAGATCATAATATTATTCTCATTTATTATAATCCTTTTATTCCTTATTTCCTTTCTATAAATCTTTTTTCCCTTTGGAATATCTTTCAGGGTATCCAAGGCTAAGAGTTTTGACAATCTGTGTGCCAGCAGTTAGAGCATAATGTTTTGAAAACAACAAAGATCCAGTGTGTGGATTCACAGACACAGTTGCAAAACAAAGAAAAAGGAAAAATCTAAGAACCAGAGAGTATCCTGGTTACAACTCTTACATCAAAATTACAGTGAGAGGGGTTGCGGGTTCAATCCCTGATGGGGGACTAGGATGCCACATGGCACATGGCGAAAAAACTCAAAACAAACAAAGACCTCCCTCCAGCACTCTGTGTCACAACCTCTTCCTACCCCTAGCTTNCAGAGAGTATCCTGGTTACAACTCTTACATCAAAATTACAGTGAGAGGGGTTGCGGGTTCAATCCCTGATGGGGGACTAGGATGCCACATGGCACATGGCGAAAAAACTCAAAACAAACAAAGACCTCCCTCCAGCACTCTGTGTCACAACCTCTTCTACCCCTAGCTTCTGAAAACTACTTATCTGCCTGCCATTCCTGCAGCTTTGTCTTTGTGAGAAGTCATATAAATGAAGCACTTGAGTTTAGCTTCTTTCACTCGGCATAATGCTTTTGAGAGTCATCCAAGTTACTGGTGTATCGATTTGGGCTTTCCAGGTGGCACCAGCGGTAAAGAATACACCTGCCAATGCAGGAGATGCAAGAGACACGGGCTCGGTCCCTGGGTTGGGAAGACCCCCTGGAGTAGGAAATGGCAACTCTCTCCAGCATTCTTGCCTGGGAAATCCCATGGACAGAGGAGCCTGGCAGGCTACAGTCTCTGGGATCGCAAAGAGTCAGACATGACTGACTGAGCACAATAGTTCTTTCATTTTATCGCGGACTTATTCTGTGGTGTAGCTGTACCACAGTTTATTTAGTCATTCACTGCTGGATGAACATTTGGATCGTTTCCAGTGTGTGGCATTTCTATGAGAACAGAAAATTTCACCTTTCTNGTAGGAAATGGCAACTCTCTCCAGCATTCTTGCCTGGGAAATCCCATGGACAGAGGAGCCTGGCAGGCTACAGTCTCTGGGATCGCAAAGAGTCAGACATGACTGACTGAGCACAATAGTTCTTTCATTTTATCGCGGACCTATTCTGTGGTGTAGCTGTACCACAGTTTATTTAGTCATTCACTGCTGGATGAACATTTGGATCGTTTCCAGTGTGTGGCATTTCTATGAGAACAGAAAATTTCACCTTTCTAATGCCAACGTTAGGAGAGGGATCGATGGGTCATATGGTAAGTCACAGAAGAGGAGACTGGCTACAAAGCGTGCCAACTCCATCATAGGCCAGAGTTCCCATCCAAAACTGGGGGCCTCCTCTTACCAGCTGGTGAAAGGAAGCGAATGTCTAACCTCTCTGTGTGTCAGTTTCACTTTCCTGTCTGTTACCTTGTGAGGATTACAGGATGTATCCCTTTGGGATGTTGTGAGCAAGAATTAAATACGACGGTGTTTTGCCAAGCGGTCAGGCCAGTGGCTAGCAAACAAGCCCCCAGTAAATGCTGATGTGGAAATAATGCTGAGTTTGGGCTACTCACCAACCCCACTCTGGTGTCCCCAACGTTGTGGACGTTCAACTTGGGACTCCAGCTGTCCAAAGGACCACTGGCCATGGGGCTAACTCTGCAGTCAGCCCCAAGACAGGCCCTGATATCCTCTGCACTACTCCTGGGTCCAATGCTCAGTGCCAGTGGACCACAGCCAGGGTCATTCAAGAAGCCTCTGCTTTGGGCTGACTCTCACTGGCTGGCTGATACCTGCAGGGCAGCCAGGAGCGGCTGGGAACACTTACAGGAACTCCCTGGGTTGTTCAACCTCGCCAGCTATTCCCAAGGAGTCAGCCAAGATGCGCTGCTAACATTTAAACCAAAGCCATCATCAGGGTTAGCTGGAGCCTGTTTGAAACCAGGACCTGAGAAGGCAACAGGTCAGTGCTCCAGGATCCATCAGATGGGTGCTGAGTCACACTCCTAGATCCTGAGTTCCTTCAGGATTCTGACACAGAGCAGATAAATGATAACCTGGGGCTAAATTCATTCACTGTGAATTAAATTACACATTTCATTACTTTCAGAACCTGTATGTTTCTGGATAGAAATCAGTACCCACCCGAGAAGCATACTGATGTCTATAATTAATCAATCTGGGGCACAAGATAGGAAACCCCCACTCCACCCTGCCCTCAGCTAGGAAGGGAAGGCGAATAAAGGATGTTTGATGAACTGCATGGGACATACTGTAAACTAGTTAAATATCAGGCTTCCTTGGTGGCACAGTAGTAAAAATTCGCCTGCCAACGCAAGAGATGCAGGTTTGACACCTGGGTCAGGCAGATCCCCTGGAGAAGGAAATGGCAACCCACTCCAGTATTCTTGCCTGGGAAATTCCACCAGCAGAGGAGCCTGGCAGCCCACTGTCCATAGGGTGGCAAAGAGTCAGATACAACCTAGCAACTAAACAAGTTGAATAGTTAACAGAAATGTGAAAATAAAATTAGTATCCAGAGACTGACTAAAAGTGTGAAATGCTCAAAACTACCAAAAGAGGGAAAAGGTACACAGAGGATGGATGAATGAATCCAATGAGGAATCATGAAATGATGTAACTTGGAGCAAGAATGAATTTTAGGCCAACCTTCAGATAGGGTCACAGGGCAGGGTGGAGAGAGGGGAGAAGGGTCTCTTTCTTGCATGGCTTAGGAGCCCAACTCTGGGGCTCAACCACCTGGCTTAACACGGGTTGGGGCAGAGGTCACGTCAGGCACCCTCCAGCCTGAGGTGGGGGCAGTCCTAGAGGGCATCCTTGGCCTGAACCCGCGGCACAACCTCGCTCCAAGCACAAGCACGGGGATGATGGGAGGACCTGAGTGCGAGCTCAGCATCTGGAACCCCTTGGCCGCCCTCATCCCCACCCCCAGCGCGCTCACCGGCCTCCTCCAGGAGAGGGAGCATGTCACCGAGTCCCTCAGCTCATTGCTACCAGCAGCGCCCCAGCTCCCGCCAGACCCTCACCCAACGCCCAAAAACCAGTACATATCCCTGCAGAAGCAGCCGGGTTTAGCAGAGGTCTCAAGTCACAGAAATTGCAGGGTGGGGATGTACATGAAAGAATTGGGATGGGCAGGATTCCCTGGAGGCCCAGTGGTTAGGACTTCCTGCTTTCACTGCCCTGGGCTCGGCGTTCAGGCCCTGATTAGGGATCTTATATCCAAGAAGTCTTGGGGTATGGCCAAAAAAAGGGGGGGTGAGGATGGAGGTACAAGGTCGGGGACATCATTCCTGAGTTGACACATTTTAGAAGTGTGTTTCAGTCTCGCACTGACATAGGCGAAGGAGGCCATGGTGGGATTTGGCAAACCCCAGGATCCCTGATACCTGCTCCCCCTTCTTCCTTCATCGCAGGACAGCCACGTTTTAGATGAGTCAACAGTCATCCAGAACAAAAACTGTACCTCTGAACTTCCTGTATAGCCAGTTATGACCTTAGGATTAAGTTCTGGCCAGTGGGATATAAACCGAAGAACTGTGTCTGTGATTCCCAAGAAATGTCCTGCAAGGGAAGAGCAATGACCTTTTCTTCAGACCTTCCTCCTTCCTGCTGGCTGGGAATGTGGATGTGACGGCTGATGCTCCAGTAGCCACATTATACCACGCAGTGGAAGCTGCACACTGAAGACAGGTAAGAAAATTCTCTGTAAAGGAACCAGGTCCCTGATATCAAGGACAGCCCATCCACCCTGAATGGCCTGCTTCTGGGTCCCTTTTATCTAAAAGAGAAGTACATTTCGATTACATTTCATTCAAGCCGTTATAGTGTGGTGTTCTGGCTCACATACCTGAACCAAATCCTAACCAATAAACAGAGGACATGAAAATCCTCTTTGCTGGCAGAGGTGGGCAAGGATTATAACGGAACTGGGGGTCCCCTGTGAGAGCAAACGTGGGAGACGGGCGCAAGGGAGGTAGAGTTGGCATCACTGCTGGTAGGAGCCTGACTGGCTCCTGAATAAACAGACGTGGTGAAGGAAGAAATGGGTCAGCACATCCCTGTAGTGGTGGTTATGCCTGAGAGTGGGATCACAGAGGACACTGGGGAGGTGACCACGCTGGACTAGGGAGGGACAGGTGTCCTGGCTATACAGGCGAGGTCCTCATGTTGACAAAGGCTGGGGAGAGGCTCAAGGTAAAAAGAGGAATTGTTCCCCAGAAGTTCTATGCAATTTAAAGAACAGACTCAAGCCCTTGTCCGTCTAGCTTGGTGGCCAGAGGACTCCCTGTTAGTTCTTATATCCGCTGACTGCCCACAGCACCTCTTACTGACCTACACAGCCTGTTGATCCCAAGGAAGTCAGTCTGGCCCCACTGGGGGGTCACCTCACCCAGAATTTGCCCTCCTCTGGTCCTCTCCTCATGGATCTGCCCTTGTTAAAAATGCCTGCTTAAGGACTCCACTTAATAACCAGTGGATCAGCCCCTCTCGGTGGCCCTGTGATTCTGACATATACTGAGGTCCAACCTACCTTTTGACAAGTTGGGAAACTGAGGCCCAGAGGAGTGGGGCCCCTGCAGAGACCTTCCTGCCAGTCAGCAGAACCCTGAGTAAGAACCCAGTCCAGGGCTGGCTCTAGTGCCCTGTGGATCTCCCAACACCTGCACCCTTTGTCCTGGCTCTCTCTGGTGGACCGCTGCTAATTTTAAAATTCTCTGAGATAAGGACACAACCTGCATGGTCTCCTCTATCCTCACAATCCTAGGATAGACTGCAGGCTGAGGATGCCGGGTGGCCCCTCGCACATCTCCCAGAGCAGGGGCCTCTTTCTGCAGCACCTACTGCTAAAGCACAGGGCCTGCGAGCCCCAGGACCCCATGAAAACTTGCAGATTCCTCTGAATGGACATTCAACTTCCCCCTAGCGCCTGGGGAAGCACAGTAGGAGCTCCAAGAACAGAACACCCTCCTCGGATCCCTCACCTACCCCACTACCGGCTTGCCTGCCTGCCCGTCCTTCCATCTCTACTACTGCAGCTCTGGCCCTGCCCTCCCCACGCCTGGGGTAGGGGGAGAGAGTGATGACATAACGTTGCAACCCCTTCCCGCCCCCGCCCCCGCATCGCAAGCATCTTCAGAGGCAACTTCCCCTTCCCTCTCTTACTGGCTGACCTTCCATATTCCACCCCCTCCCAAAACAATAAAGTTCTGACTGGCTTCGGAAAGCTCCACAACCTGCCTTGGCCTTACCGGCCATGGACTACTCCACAGGTACTGCCCCACAAGTGGGCAAGAGCAAGCCGTCTACTCTGAGAACACGCCCTTCTCTTTTCACTTTCTAAGCTATCACTAGTTCACACCCCCAGGCTATAAACTGTGCTTCATCTCCCTATCTCTGTGCTCCAGCCTAGGACCTCATGACTAGAGAAATCAAGTGAGGTGCACGCGGCACAGACGGTTCGGGAGCTGCACCCCCGCCACCCGCAAAGGCCTCGTTTCCGAGGCCGGAGAGGCTGCATTCCGCGCCACCTGGCGGCCGCCGCCCGCAAGCGTAACGTGGACCCAGCGCCGGGTCCCACGCTAGCGAGGGCTGGTGTTTGTTCCCGCGTGATGCGCAGGCAGACTGGGTGCCGCCCAGCTTGGAGAGCCGTGAACGAGCGCCCCGGGCGGGGCACAGCTCTGGATTCCCGCGGTCCTCGCGAGACCCCGAGACCCCGCGCCCTGCCCCGCCCCCCCGGCCCCTAGCTACGGCTGACGGCGACTCAGGGCGCTGAGGAGAGCTCGGCGGCCAAGTGAGCGTGCGCGCGCGCCCACCCCACGCATCGCACCGCACCGCCGCGCGCACGTGCACGCGCACGCTCACCCCGAAGCTCGCACGCGTCGGCCGTTCTCCCCCGCAGTGAGCGGGCTCCCGAGCCGGCGGCCCCAGGAGAGGAAGGGGCTTACGTGCGGCGCGCTCGCGGGAGCGCACCGCTGCCCACTTTTTCCACCTCACCTAGGGCGCGGGGACGCCGCCGTGGCCGCACCGTCCCCATGGGTGACTCCCTGTAGGGCAGGACCTGGGTGGCGGGGAGGGGGGCGGGTGGTCTGTGCTGCCCAGACGCCTCCGACCCGGCTAGGGGCGCACGGGCCAGGCCGCTCCCACCTGCCGGCCGCGGCGACCAATGAGAGCCTGGCCTGGTGATGTCATGCCCCGAGCGGACCCTCGTGACGAAAGTCCGAGGTCACCCGTCAGGGAACCGGCGCGAACCCACCCGCGGGGGTTCCGGAAGTTTCCACTGCGGCGGCGGCGGAGGCGGCATGCTGCCTCGCCCCGCAGCCTCTTCGCGTGCCCCCACATCGGCCTTCCGAGGCGGGCGTCCCGGGGTCACCTCTCCCGCCCGCGAGGGGTCTCCTCCCTCTTCAGGGGTCCACTTCCTGTCGCGTTCTGATCTCCCGTTCACAGCCTCATTCCCACAGGTGTCGCCTTCCCTGCACTAGTGTTACCCGGCCCTCTGAGAGGGTCGTCAGCCAAGTTTCCGCGTGCTGGTCCTCCCACGCCACCCTTGCGCTCTCGTGGCCAGGGATGCTCATTTATTCGGCCCCCAGCCCCGACTTGTCCAAGTGTGTCCGTCCGTCCGTGATTGTCGGTCACTGCGTTTGTCTCCGGCTGTCACTGCAGGAGGCCGTCCGCACGTGTCTGTCTCCGCGGGCTTCTTCTGTCCGTCTGCCTTTCCCTGTGGGTGTCTGCTCCGCCGCTGAGGCTCTTTCGCTCGTGTCTGTCAGCGCGTGTCTGTCCGTCTGTCGGCGTCTGTCGCTGGAGTCCGTCTGGGCCCCGGGGTCTCTGGGTCTGGGCTCGGAGGGAGGGAGAGGGAGGGGAGGTGGCAGCCGGGGGAGGCGGGGAAGG